>JAODJU010000046.1:18348039-18374369 GCA_026776725.1 Gnathonemus echidnorhynchus
ATGAAGAGTTCCCCGTCATCACCCCCCACCCCCACCCCACCCCCACGGACACATGAATGACTATTTTCACTAATAGCGATACCCTTTAAAGGGTCCAAAACAGAAGGAGAGAATAAAAAAAAAAAAACAACATGCATTCAAATGTCATGCATAATCTCAGACAGTATCGAAGGAGACCAGACTCTGGAAAAACACATTGCAGTCAGGGCTTAAATGCTGCGGTGTCACGTCTTGCCCGAACCAGAAAACCATTTGGTCACAAATCCAGTTCTCTAATCGCCACACCACCTACTGCCTTGCTAACACAGTGCGACATGTACATGGACCTGTTTTAGAACCAGGTATTATGGATATGATTCATAACACCTGGCCAATGATCTGGTAGAAATGAAGATTTAAAAAAAGAAAAAAACATTCACATTCATCATCAATGTACTTCTCATAAAGTCTGTTAAAAAAATGCATACATCCACCCATCCGTATAGATATGATGGCACGCTTTACAAATGGCAGCCTAGGCACGCCTGTCAGTATTTCATGACCTGAAGCGCACGGTAAAACACTGCCGTACCCGGTCAGTGTGAAACTTTGGTCAATCCCCAGCACATGGCGGATGACGGCGAGTGTGATCCACCACCACCCCGCATCAGGGCCGTGCCACCAGTAAGTAGCTTCCGTCAGGTAAGTGTCCAGCCTCCTCCAGTTAAGTCCCAGTCGTACAATCTGCCTGTGTCAGTCAGCGCGGGGGCCTGAAGGGGACTGTCATGGTGCTGCCCCTACAGGAAGTCCAACTCCAGGGCTTGGTAAAGGGAGATGAGGTCCCCATGGGCAGAGATGCGCCAGAAAGGCATGTTATGCTGCAACAACACAAGAGAAACATGCAGGAAACCAAAGGGGGAGCCATCAGTCAATGGCTGAAAGCAAACCTCACGGGCACATGCCCCCTGGTGGCGCACACAGCACACCTCACCTGCTTGGCAGCCAGCTCTTCATCACGCCCGTCTCCGATCACCACGTACGTGACCTTCTTCCCAAAGCGAGACACGATGCGCTCAAAGCAGCTCTCCTTCCCTGTAGGGTGGGGAATGGCCCCAGCAGGGCGTAAAGGTACTTTACGCAAATAAAGCCATGACAAACAGTATCATATAGGGAAAAAAGGACGGCAAACTAGCTTCCTGTAACTGAATAAGAAACATTCATTAGACTCATTAATAAGAGCTGGTTCACTGCATCTATGTTTAGCAAGCTTATATTTAGAACAGCTCATTCCTAAATGAAAAGATGAAGGTTAGAGACTATGCTGGAGGGGATAGGCGCTCACCTATCTTGGTGGCACTGTAGATGTTCTCGATGGGGAAGATCTCTCCAAGACCATACAGCAGCACCTTGGCCAGGGCAGGGACCAGCTGGGTGGTTGTGACCAGCACGTTCATGCAACGACCCCTGGACACAAATGCGAAGGGACAGGCACATCGTTATGGGTTGCCGTGCCAACGCGGGCTGCCTTTGCACCTCCGTCATCCTCCCACACCCACCGGGACTGAATGAGCAGCAGCGACTTGAGGGCCGTGCTCATCCAAGCGTCGGTCACTCTCTCGATGTCGGTCTGGAGCCTCAGCAGAAGCTCCCTCTTCATGGGGCTCAGCAGGCCTGGGTGGGGGGGTGGGAGAGAGGGTCTGAGCACTGCCTGTGCACCCCCACGCTCATATTAATATGCGGCTGTTACTCACTCACCCCCCACATTGCCCTTGTAGCTGTTGTAGATTTCCCGCAGCCTCCGGTACCGGAACGCAAGCTTGCGCATCCACTCTACCCCACCCTGCACACTGCCAGAACCTGGACCCGCACCACTGCCGTGGCCCGCGAAGCCGTCCGCCAGGAAGTTGTAGTTGCTGTGGAGACGCAAAAATCCAGAGTGGCACAATGGTGGGGTGACCTCAGGGCCCCATGCGGTAGCACGTTACTAACATAATCCCCCATCACACGGCCCAAATTAAGAAGCTTGGAGAGTCACTGACATGCATGGAGGATGTGACGTGCACAGGGGCCACGGAATTAAGACCAACTTACCTCAGATCCTGCCCACTGTCATCCGAGGCAACGTCTTCTACATGAACTTGATCACACTCCTGGGGAGGTAAACAGTAACCCCAACCAGACAACAATCCAGACCCTTCATCCCATCGGGTCAGTCATGACCTCCACCCTACGATGAGTGAACTCAGGCTGGAAAATCAGCACGTGCAGGTCAGGCTGACCACACCACAGGCAAAGAGGATGTGACACTGTCTGTATTTGTGTAGGAAACATTTGTCTTGGTCTGTATTTTGGAGAAGTTGCGCAATTTGCTCAATTTCCAGTTTGGTGACATCACAAACACCGACAACATAGACTCCCCCACATAAATAAATGAGAGATTTTTAAATATGTTTACAACAGACTAAAATTATCACTGCATATATTACACCTTTATTCTTCTCTACAACTGAACACAACTGATGCTTACCTCCAGATCATTAAAGAATAGATGTGTGTCAGCCAACTCAAAGATCAGCTCCTCCATCTGCAGGCCCAGGTTCAGCACCACAGTAGGGTCCTGGAAGGGGAAGGTATAATGAAACGACTGAACAAAAAGATGAATGTAGGGAGAGCATTTTCACCAGTGAGCTCTTAGATGACCTTGCCAAACTTCTGGGCATAGGAGCCAGTGAGTAATGAATGGAAGATGATGATAGTTTCATCCAGGTCCCACAGAAAGATGCGCTGCAACAAGGGGGAAAAAATTCTCATTAGGACAGAAGCTCCTATAATATGGATGTACACATGTCATAGAAACACATACCTCCAGGTCACTGTCGGTCGAGTGCGAGTTCTCACACTTCCGGCCCTTGCCTTTCGCCTTGCCTGTACTGTTCTTGCATCCTCCCTCCTCACGCTCCTGGCCACCTGCAGGGGGAGCCACAGCCACTGGGGAATCTGCAGGAGAAAACACAAAATATACAGCATATTGTCCATTCAGCTCATCGCACTACTGTGAATATGTATTAACCCGATTAATTTTACTAAGCACACAGCACCAAAGTTCAGGCACCTTACTCATCTCGACATTTCTCTCCAAATAATAGACTACAGGCAGTCCCCGAGTTAAGAGTGTCCAAATTATGAATAACTTATATTCATGAATGGACTTCCATAAAGCATCTATCAAAAATTGGACTTAAATACAGTGGTTTTTAATAATGAATGCACATACTACTTTGTGACACTCGACTCGTAAAAACGCTGCGAGACTTCAGTGGATGCCTCAAGGCACAGTACAGTACCGAATGCACTTTCATTATTACCGTGTTAGTACTATACATGTCTGTTGTCATGTGAGTAATCACAGTCAGTTACAAATGTTGTTCTTAACCAGTGGAAATGCAGGCTGGTTCTCAGGTCATGCCACTTGAGCACCACCTGAGAACCAGCTCCTAGTTGGCACCAGCACAACACTAGTGGAAAAGATGTATTTATGGGGCCAAAGGAAGTCCTTTGGTTTTGATTTGCAACTCTAGCATACCACAGAAATCAAGTATTGATGTACAGATATTTCCCTTAAAGGCAACAATTTGAAAGGGTTTCCCAATCCAATGTCTTACGGAAACTACACAGACGACTGGGTGCTTAGTGTGAGGAGACCACACCTTCAGAATAAAACCATAGCCCCTACAGATTCTGCCCCTAGGCTTGAATGCATGAGCCTCACAGGATTCAACATTATTGGTGAAGCTATCCTGTATTTGACATTTGATTGGTGAATCCAGGCCATCAGCCCCTTCTGATTGGCTAGGTGAGTGAACCTGTGTTGTTGGGCAGTCTGGCTGCGGTGGTACCCTCGGTCTTGTCTCCGGTGTATCCAGTCACAGCCACGCTTTCACCATCTCTACCGCTACTGGGAAGGCTGGCTGGCGTGTAGCTGGGGGGCGGAGTATAAAACTGGGGGAACTGACTCTGGCCCAGTGCGTTGTAGGTAGAGAATTCCTGTAAAATGGAAGGGGGGGGGTAACAATGCAACAGGGGAGAGAAGGGCCCAATCAGGTTGGGTAGCAGGGAAATGGCTCACACAACTATTCCAAATGACAAGCCCCCCCCACCTCCCCACCTGAGGTGCCACAGTGACAGAGGTGGTGGAGGGGGCTGTGACTGCAGGGATGTTGGCATACACACTGGAAGTGGTGAAACTGGACCCTGAGGAGAAAAACTTCCTGTCAGCACACAATTCTCAGGGGGCATCATGCTGCCACAAGCCTACCTACCTTACAAAGACTCATGGGATTTGGGAGAATCTGACAAAGGCAGGTGAGATTATCATTTGATAGATATGATCTATAAAAACGTTTAACATTTGACTGTAGACAATCACGGTACTTACCGGACGCACACAATATCCATGCGACCAGTGCAACTAGTACACAGAACCTAGGGCCGGTATCTATCTTTCTAATTTATAGAGAGTAACAAAGCATGATAATCCCTGAAGTGCATCTCATCTGCCACGTTTATGTGGCATTGAGCTTGCCTAGCGCCACATGCCTTGACTGGGGTAGGAGTAGTGCATCTGGCCAGGCTGAGATGAAGCATAGGATGTGCTGAAGCTTAGGAAACCAGCTTGACCAACAGGGGGTGCCTCAGACAAACTAGTCTCCGTTTTTATACCAGGCCACATGCTACCTAGAGTGGAGACAGAGAGAGGTAGGAAAGAGGAAAGAATCAGGGAAAATGAAGAATGTATTCAACAAACTGCTTTGGAAAACTGGACGCACGCCGCAGTAATCAACAGTAAATGTGCACAGTTTCGTCTTATACAAGCAATCACTCCATGAGACGCACAGAAAACAGCCCAGAAACTGTCACTTCACATTTAAATATGCATGAAGCAACTGGGCAGGCTGTGCCGCGATTGGTCAATCTACCAGGCAGAGTTGTGAGTTAGGGTGCGCTGTGACTGGTCAACTCAGCAGAATGGCACATAGCGGGACAAACCAAAGGGTGGGAGGCCGTAACCCTGGGCAACCGGTGGGAAGGCAGAGTAAGTGGGCTGCTGCGTCAGGGTGGGGAAGGGAGTGACGGCCGGGCTGGCAGTCGGGGGGCTGGCCTGAGGGTAGGACCTGTCAATCAAAAACAGTCAGTCAGTCAACCTTACCGGACGCACACAATATCCATGCGACCAGTGCAACTAGTACACAGAACCTAGAGCCGGTATCTATCTTTCTAATTTATAGAGAGTAACAAAGCATGATAATCCCTGAAGTGCATCTCTAAAGGTGGAGCCAGAAGTTCATGGCACTCTACTCACTTGGTTCCATGGTATGCCTGGGTAGTGTAGTCATTGGTTGTAGTGGGGGTGAGGCCCTTGCAGGTGACCTCTGGGTAAAAAAAAGAATTGTATGAAGTGCATAGGGGGTTTACACGATTGTACTGATGATCAGTGCGTTGTCTTTGTTCATTCGTTGTGTAAACAAATATGAGCTTTGTGCACGCAGAGGTTCACAGTAGCATACCACTGTGGCGGTAGGAGTTGAGGGTCTCACTTGACACCTGGTTCTCTGATGCAGTGTCTGTAGCCTGCGGATCACTGTTTTCTGGAAAGAAAAATAAAAACAACTGAGGCTATAAGACCCAGGCTTAGAACATAAAATACAGCTAACATACAAGTCTTAGGGTAAGGATACACAGGGCAACTTTTTAAGCAATAGTGCCAGGTAGTGGGTAATGTTGCCGACCAATATTGCTCGGGCACTTTCCTATTGATATTGGGCAACAAATTTTGATTTGGAAAAACTACGATCGGCAGTGAGCAACTTTTCACGATCATCCAGATCTGGAGGAGTTGCCCTATGACTCACCTGATGGGCAACTGCCCAGCAACATTGCTCAAAAAGTTACCCTGTGTATCATGACCTTCAGGCTATGTCCACACCTTTACGTTTTCATTTTGATCTCCATCCACACAGACATTTTCACATACGCTATTAGCCTACACTGGGCAAGTGCGCATCGCCATAGTGACTGGTAAATTAGTTTATTTTTGCACAAATATGTAGCAGTCACACTGTGCATCATGCTATTTAATTGCATACAAGTCAGCAACAGTGAAAGCTCCATTGGAGGCAGCTCTCCCATGTCCACCATGTTAGAATACTGTTTCTTCTGTGTAGGGAGACCAGATGACCAATCAGACAATGAGTGGGTGTATCCAGCAGGATCAAATCAGAAAAAGGCCACCTGATTAGCAGGGACTAATTAAAGAGTTTTTAGTGTCTGCATCTACACTCATCAACACTGCATCTCTGAAGTGGAATTTTCAGAAGCATGAAACCTCTGGGGTTGTGTGAATGAAAGGCAAAAACGGAGACCAATGCCTGCGTTTTAAAAGAAAACGAAGCAGCGTGGATGTAGCTTGAGCATCTATGAGTGAGATTAGGTGATACTCGTTATTAAGTTCACTTTTCCAAGTGTGCTTTTGGCCTGGGGATGGTCGTTAACGTGGCAGCTTTTGTTCATACTACATTTGGCCGCCGATGCAGATGTTCGAGTTCGGTGCATGCATACAGCAGCGATATTTTACCAGACCAGGAGAGGGCAGATGTATTGCAACGACACAAATACAAGCAGTGTAATGGAACTGGTAAACAGTTTTAAAGTTAGTAGTAAAAGCTTGGGCAATATCATGGTAGTAAGGCATACCACAGTATTTTGAAATCCTTACAACAAAATTAGCTGGGACCCTAAATCTCCCGTCCGCTTGGCAAATTTTACTGCCAAGATTTTAAAACACCAGAATAGTGCTGCTTTTTAAAATACTGTATACCCTGGTATAATGGATACATACACATAGAGCTGCTCACCATAATTACTACTACTACAACAACAACTGTTCTTCCTCTACTTTTTCGCCATTGTTTGCTGATCTGTGAAAGTCCATGCTGCCACCTACTGGAAAGCCCTAATAAATTATTTTGCACATTTGTGCTTGATGTGCACGGATGAGCAGGGTTTCCTCTAGGCATAAAAATCTGGGCTACACGCGCACCAACCAGTTGTCTGCAGTGAACCCCTGATGGTGAAATTTATGTCAAGACCCCTTGTCTGCAACGGAAAGCGCATGCGGAAAAGTATGAACTGGCCTCAAATGGCACTGCCACCCAGTCTTGTCCACAGTTGCTGTCTCCACACTTCATTTTAGAGATGCACCGATACCGATATTTGGATCGGTATCGGCGCTGATCCAGACCTATTTGACGGATCGGGTATCAGCCATATGTGTCCGATCCATGTCCTATACTTACTTATTTAGTTTTAGGCAATCAATTGCATGACAGCTCTTTCCCATTTTAAATGTGTTTTTTTGCGGCAGTCAAAACGAACGCTAACGCTGCCCCTCAGTCTTTTTTGCTACTCAGTGGATCCGGGAGTGTTTTATGCTTTTAACAGAAACCAGTAGCACAGTGATTTGAGGTGGGAATAGCGTTTAATGGACAATCCCACTTAACAAATCACACGCAACTGCGACACAAAACAAAGCAATGGATGATTTGGGAGTTGCTAACTTAATTGAACTGTTTTGCGAACTTGCTGCAACTTGTGATACAAGAGGGGCTGCCATCGCAACAAAAGTGTAACTGCGCTGATGCCAATGGGAGAAAAACTATTAAATTTTTAAGCATTCGCCACTTGTGTATACTTGCTTTGAAGATATTCATATTGAACTGCAAATGCCTCAAAAACGCTTAAAACAAACGAGGTGGAACAGTACGTCATGTATGTTTGAAGTAGCCTAATTAAATATTTTTTGTCGTACATTTTTTCCTTCTGTATTTACTAGCTTAAACAAATTAATATATAAAGTACAACAAAGTAAAAAGAGCTCTTGTATCGGAATCTGTATCGGTATTGGCAGTTGTGTATCGGAATCGGATCGGAACTGAAAAAATGTGGATCGCCCATCTCTACTTCGTTTAAGGTGTGCTTGATAGTACCAGAATGAATAGTAATTTTGTCTCTTAGGGACATATCATCACTGGACTGGACACAAAGTGACGCCGTTCCCTTCCATAGAAATTGTGTCTTTTGAACTCACTAACCTTTACTGAGCTGGGGTTCCGGAGGTGGGGGGTAAGAATTGGTGTCACCCCCTGGTGGTGGGCTGCTGTCATCTGCCACCCCAACTTGCCTGACACACAACAATAAACTGATGATGAAACAATACAACCACAGAGATCCCTTTAAATGCATGTACAGTGAGAATCTCAGCATGCTGCTGGCCCTCAAAAGCATAGCTCTCGGGGATGTGAGCTAGTTGTCATGAAGTAGGACCAAAGTAATTTTAATAATCTTCAGCTGAGCAAGGCTTTTCACCCAAGCCATATGTTTTCAACAACATTACTCATTTTTCATAAGCTTTGTTGGCACATCCCTATAACCTGCAATCAGATTTTAAGACGCGACAGAAGAGTGACTGACCTTGGCTCCTTCTCCTGGACAACATCCAAATCATGCCGAGCTTTCTTTGTCTGCAATGAGAGAGACATTTATTGATACCAGCTACTAAGCGTCGGAGGCTGGTACATGCTAAAGTAGGGGTGGGTGATATGGCCAAAATGTTATACGATATTTTTGGATACAAATCTTTGTATATAACTTTCGACAAGTGCCTACCAAATTAAAGTTAACCTGCTGTACAATGGTTCTTGCAGTGAATGGTATTATAACAGAGTATGATAAAATATCGCCAAACTGCCCACCACTAAGGTAAATAAGCCTTTCATGCTGGTACTCGCTAAGGCTGTCCTGGATTATTATATTCTGTGGAGGGTCAAATCTGAGCTTCACCGAGTCAGCAGGCGCCATTTTTAATAACTAAAATTAAAGCTACAGTATAGGGCTGCACAATATCACACTGCGATATGTGAAATGTCCACAAGTAATATTGCAATATATATCTCATATAAAACAAAAAAGGAGATTAAATGACCCAAAATAAACTATAGCCAGGTACAACTTAAGCTGTGTTCACACTATCATGCTGAACTGACTCAAATCTGATTTTTTTTTTTGCCCAAATGGGACTCAAATCTGATTTTTTTCAGGATTGTGTGGACATACAAATCCAATCTTTTCAAATGTGTGGCACAAGACTGGATACGTATCTGACTTGTGGCCATGTGACATGAATGTGAATGCTCAGGTCAGAATTCATGTAGTTTGTTGCCTATATGCATGCGGACGCAGATGACTTGTGCAAAAACGTATCAATGTGCGCAAGCGAACCATTTTTGGAGGTCAGATGGGTTCACATTAGTTAGCTACAGGTCACTTGAATTATGAATGTGAACCGTCAAGATAGTCAAATCTAATCTGAGCAAAAAAAAAATTAGAATTGACAATGTGGCTTGTAATGTGAATGTAGCCTTACCTACAGATAGTCGGTTAAATAAGTTGGTGCCAGACACAAGACAGCCAACAAATGTGATTATTGCACATGCGCACATTGTGATAATGCTGAAACAATATACTGTATTGTGCAGCCCTACTAAATTGGCATGTCAGTGTTGAAGTAGCAGTTGCATTCGTCGTTATTCAATACTTAAAACATATATATATATTTTTTCCATTGTAATGATCAAACGGGCCAGCTTTTGCCCAGGTCTGTGTTAAGATAAAGGTTAAGCATCGCACATTGACCCCCGCTAACGCAAATGAGTTTCATGACTATTTATATTGCCATTCGGAGCTATAGAAGCAGTGAGAAGCTAATAAGGGCTAGAAGTCACATGAATATTATTACATATCTGTTAATGGGTTTGTGTATGAGGCACAGGCTGAAACTCACCGGTAGTTGGGCCACGTCCTGTGACTCGTCCATACTTAGGGGGAGCGACTGGGCCCGTTTCCACGGAGCTGGAGACCTACAGGTCTATTCTCTCTGTCTGTTGCAAAGATACACAGCACCCAGCTTTAAGCACGTTCATCAGGTCCACAACCCAACCTAGTACCACCACACTGGCCTATGAAAGGAGCGTGCCACAGGAAGCAGCATCCTTGACAAGCCACCTAACATACATGCTGTGAGCATTAGTCCAGATATTCCTCACTCATTGAGTGAAGGCTTCATAGCCTGAGGTACCAACAATTATTTCAATAGATCCTATATGGCCGGGGTGGTCCGAACCAATGTGGTGGCCTACGTGAGCATCTGTGGTAAAGTGAAACTGGCTGGCAAGTCAGCATCCCTTCAAAAGGTGGTGTCCTAGGGGGCCGCCCATAGGATTGACCGCTGTAAGAATAAGGCACCATGGACCCCTCAAACATTTATATAACAGCACTATCACAAAAAGGGAAAACAGATCAGAACATTAAAAGATAAACACATACTGACAATAATAAACGTGAAGAAAATATACCAACCTATTTTTCAACTGCTTATCCAGTACAGGATGACAGGGTAGATTGTAACATCTTATATTTATTGTATTAGTCGTTACTGGACCTTATAAGCCTGTTTTCAACTGGAAACCAAGGCTGTCACAGCAAAGTGAGCAACCTAATTTATCTGAACAGGAGGGAACTAGAAGTCATGTTAATATCTTTTAATGAATTTGTAGGACAGTAGGGAGCACAGACACTAAGGAAGTGGATTTATGATGGAGTTTCCAGTCCCAGAAGAGTTCTGCTGAAGCCTTTTTGAGAGACTCTTAACCTGAATTGACTTAGTAATTTGTTCTAAATGGTTGAAGTACAAAATGTTAAGATATGGGTCTCTGAACTGAGTCTACCTAACAGATAATAATAATAATAATAATAATAAATAATAATAATAATTATTATTATAATAATTATTATTATTATAAACCAGTACAAGAACAAGTTTGCATTATCATCATATTACCTGGTATTTTAATGCTCACAGCCATAATATGTAAATAGTTTAAGACATTAAAGCAGTAAGTTTCCCTGAATGCCTACATCTCTAATGTTTCAAAGGTCATTCATGCTTGCCCATTCTGTGCTCCGAATCCAAAACTATCAGCATCGCAGGGCCATTGACAAACACCTGCTGCTAGGTCTCCTAGCAACTCCATCCACCAGGAAGTGTGAAGGGAAAATAAAAAATAAAGAACGTATGCAGAGACCCAACCTGCCTATAGCTTGTGGAAGTATATCGACCTGTCTGCAAGCATGGGCGCGTTTGTGTGCACAGCCTGTGCGAACTACTGAAGGCTTCCCACTCCTTACACATCTCATATCAGCCAGATACACATTTGAGAATAGCACGACATAATAATCACATTTTCCACTGTTGCCCAATAAACACCACAACAACTTCTAGTATTACCATGCTACCCTGAAAGTTATTTATCGGTTTGCACAAACGTAGCTAAAGAAATGAGCCATGACTGGACAGCCCTATAAAGGCTGACAAGACTGCTACGAGCAGTCAATCGTTCAGATTCATCCCGCGTTTGGACAGCAAAAACAAAGGCTACGAAAAAGGTAATTATTGAATAGTTCTCGATTACAGCTGTCATGACAGCCAATTACAAATACAACTGGGCTGTTTAATTCCTGCTGATCAGGCAGGTTTGCTCATATAACTGCAATGTCATGCTCATGCCACTTATTTGTATAATATATTGTCTCTGACATCATAAAATACGTATTTTTGTATTGTACCGTTATGTTAGTCGAAATCTAAATTATATTGTCAAATAAATTGCAATGCCTAAAATATCTTTGCACATATAAACAACTCATTACAAAAATCTTAAAATAAACCGATATCTGATTTTATAAACGAATTCAATCTGAGAATATAGGTGAAGTAACAGAGACACAGACACGTTTCATACCGCTTCAGCAAGGGACAAGCTACGGATCTCTCTCAGAACCAAACATCCGATTGTCCAAAATATGAAAGCACACTTCACCTAAACACACGTCCACCAGCAGGAACTCGGAAAGCAAAGCCGTGTTATACACCATCACAGAGCCGTTTACACTTATGTGCCGCCGGCTAGCGGCCAACAATAAAGTCGGACGAGCAAGCAGGGATTCAAGGACGGGGAGTGAAGGTGAAACCCGCGGAGCTCGCCGGTCCGGACTGGACCCAGTTTGCTTTAGCCTTCTGTTTATGTCAGTAATCCAGCTCGTCTTACTTTATCACCCGTTATCCGTGACTAGCCACAAAGATTATAGGTGTGAGGGAATAAACTTTTAGCGTTTAGCGTACTCGGCCAGACTCATTGAAGCGGGTTAAAAGGCTAGACGTCGTCATACAGCAGCACGGAGGCACAAATATACTCACTAGCTAGTTAGTAAGTGATTTGCGGCAACATATCAATCCGGCCAACGTATTGGGTTGCATTTGTATTGGCATGTATTCTTTGGACTGACGCGGCATTAATTTTTTAAATATTTTTAATATATATTTTTATATTATTTTATATATATGCAGTTACAGAAACAGACGTCCCCCCATTATTAAAATGAGCATAAACGCGGAGGAAAAAAAAAACTTTCCACTGTAAGTCTAGCATGACAGCAAGCTTGCTAATGTTACCCTAGCAAGCCGACACTCTCTCGCAGTTCATACAAAGCAGTCTGGCCTTTCACCTAACTAATTAATAAAGACTCGTATAAAATTGTTTATATGTGCGGAATATTGGATAAACTAAAGGAGAACTTACCATTAGTATACGAGGTTTTATTTGGGTCAGCGTGCTCCGGTTTTTCGTAGTAATTCACTCCACTCGCCTGAATCTGTTGTTAAGGAGCACTATTTAGCAGGAAGTGCCGACGGCGCGCCGCTCACCGCGCATGCGCATGCACAAGCGCTACGGGCGTCCGTGAGCTAGCTTCGGCTCAAGTTTGAGACAAGAGAACGTACTTCCCCGAAGTATGGAAGTGCATGCGCCAAACAGTGAATCTTTTCTACATCAAAACAACAATAACTGTATGGAGAATTACGTAAAATGTATATTAGTGTATATCGTTTGCAAATGGGATATTCAGCACCTTTCACCTCCACACACTTTCTAAAATTTAAAAATAACGATAAGTTGAGTATAGATTTTAAAATTATGGTCTTATATTCAAAAATATCCATCCATCTGCTTATTCAGTACAGAGTTGCAAACAATTAAAATATACCTGCAGGAACAAACAAAATGACATGTGCAGACATCCACTGCAAAAAAATTGATTTCAGGGAGGTGGATGGGGGACAACCAAGAGAGGAAGGGTGCTGGCTGAGCCTGGGGAGTATTACAGTCAGCCCCCCCTCCCAGCCACGGAACCATTGGTAAACTGGGAGGTTTTTTTGTACATCTTATGTTGGTCCCACAAAGATCACAACTCTCCACTCCAGTATTTTATAATTTTATTGTTCTTAGTAATTGCTTTAAAAGCAGCATTTATAACAACAAATTTAATGTGTTAGTTGACATGATAAAAATACAAAAGCAGATTGAAACATCTCCATATATTTCACTATCAAGGCTTTTCCTCAACCTGAGCTTATGGCACAAGAGTTTTTTTTACCTAGTAGACTGAGGAATCGAGCTAAAAAAAAAACCAAGAGGTATCTTGAGGCTTTGAAAAGCCACATTAAAAAAATACATGTCCCACTGAAATGAGTCCCATTGGACGAAGATTTAAAAACACAATTCAAATAGACTGAAGAAAACAGCCCAGACTGCCACTGGTTTGAACAACCAGACTTTGAAAATGAACACAGACCGAAAAAACAGCACAAACTCATTGGTTTAAACAACCAGACAGCACAGTCTTATTGTTCTGAGTGACCACCAGAGAAAAGAATCCATCGTACTAACAGAAAGCATCATTTTACAAGCGAGGGCCCTGGGTGCCTCTGTGGGTTATAGTACTCTGGCTGTGAGAAGGTCGCTGGTTCAGATTCTGTGGCCGGCAGAGAAACATCACCACTGGGCCCCTGAACAAGGCTTTTAACCACAACTGTTCCATGGATGCTGACTCACCATCACATTTCTGTCAGTTTGGACAAAAGCATCCAAATGCATCCAAGGCTTCTTGTCATTTCCAGATCAAAGCGCGCAGGTGACAGTTATTATGGATTTGACCTGAATCACTTAGCTCCATTCGAGTTATGTTATTGCTTGATCTCTTGTCAATTCTCCTTCAGAAAAAAAAATAATCAACATTTTTTACAGTACTATACAGTAGTATGTGTGTATTTATATCAGGGTTGTAGTAATGTCACCGTAACTCAGGAGTGGCTGAGTCTGAATCATTATATACAAAACTGTGTTTGTTATACACATTATACATAGTTTTATACAGAAATGCACAAAGACATACGTGATGTACAAAATAGGAGTGTACTGGGTTTATTAAAACATTTTGTACAATAAATTTAGATTTTAGTATTCATCTAGTGTTAATCAGAAATATGATACCTAGCAAAGAAGTATTTGTATCAGTACTACATACCAGTTAGTATTCAGTACTGTGGTGGCACAACAACATTTATAACTTTCGGCGGTGGGTTGGGAAGCAGACATATGAACCATTTCATGCATAAGCATTAATGGTAGGAGACCCCGCTAATGTGATATGCTAATATTTGTTTGTCAGGTCTATAAGTAACTCTGGAAGTAGGGGTGCTGAGAGTGCCCCCCCCCCCCCCTTCGTTTTCCTGCTGTACCGAAATTGCACCAAACCATGAAGCCCAGCAGACAGCCATACTCATGTCCAGGTGTCTGTTTACATTATAGAATCCAAAATTTGCCCAAACTGAAGTCTCTGCACATGCTTGCTCATTGATGATAGTACTGTGTCAAACTCACAGATATCAGTCACTTAAAACCGGGCAGTGTGCAACTGGGCGAGTATATTAGTAGTATGTGAACAGTATAATTACAGTAACCTACGTTTAATGTGATACTTAAAAATTAATATTTCTCTCACGGGAATCTAATACTTGCCGCCGTGAAGAATCACGATTTGTACCTGAATTTTCCCCCACACCTCTAATAAGCACTGGTAGACACATTTAGTAGGATAGTAGATTTTCATGTTTTAAAATTTAAGAACTATTAATGTATATTGCAAGGTTTAGATGTCTTTTTATAATTACAAATCACAGTGTTACAAGCAACTGAGTCCAAGTCATGAAACTACTGAGTCCAAGTGCAAGTCCGAGTCACATTTGTCTCAAGTCCGAGTCCAAGTCTTGCAAAAATGCAACTTAAGTTGGACTCAAATCCTGGACTTGAAAAACACAACCCTGATACATATACACACACACAAAATACGGTTGGTCCATAGTTCATAGATAATCAGAATATAAGTCAAGCATTTCATTGTGTGAACACATTTAATGCAGCCAGGCTTGCTGAAACTCTGGTAAAGACAGACACTCAAGCTGCACCAAATGCAACTCAAAAGGGAGGATGTGAGATACAGGATGTGACATGAGAGGAGAACATCATTGTAGTCTAGATTATGGAGAAAGTATTTTCTGTGTTACCATTGGCTTGTGCAGTTTAAAAATTGGCCATGCCCACTTTACTGTGTGTAATACATGAAATGTGTCCAAAATTTCAAAACTTCTATGGAGTGCATTAGCAATGAGTTTACATGACATTTTATATAAGATATATTTTACAATATAAATTCACAAAATAAATTTGGAATCAAAAATAGGTTGTGTGAATGGGTTTACCCTGGGTGAGGGTACTTACAATGATGTACACGAGCTTGTACTCTGGCCCTGGAATTCTCACATCCTCTGTGTTCACACATTCCTGGTCCACAGACCACAAACACGCCAGAGAGGTTGCACTTCAAACTCTGTGTTGCTGATTAGAGATGAAAATGCCATTGACCACACCACCCCAGCAGATCGGGAAAGAGGTAGGTCCCCCTTAATCTAAGGCCTGGTCAACTGAAGGTCCATATGAGAAACCAGGAAAAGCAGCAGCCGCCTCCCGTATGCTGCTGGTCACTGTGCTGCTGTCAGGGTTACACAGGGAACCAGGCACTGGGAGGTGGGTGAACTCAGGGTCAAAATGCCTCAAATCAGTAGGCCCAGCCTGTAGGGCAATGGCAGGGGATAACATGGTACAACATGTCAGTACAGATTCTTTCAACTTTGGTAATCCAAATCTGTACACACCTCAGCTGTGCTACTCACCAGAGGAGGGACAAAAGGAGGCAGGGTCTTCTTGGCCATCAAGTCATCCCAGTTGATGGGTGAGAAGAAGGCTTGGCTCCTGACCTCCATCTATAGGGGATAAGACACACGGATCCACCTCAGCCCACACCTCCGGAATTGCCGTCACACCCAACCTGATGCTGTGCAGAAACATACTTGTAGGCCAGATGAGAATACAAGCCTCGGCGGAACACATTAGTGTGTGCGTGCACAGGACTCACAAAGTCATTGCGTGCCCCCATTCTCTGAGTTCGGTCTTTATGCAGCAGAGCCTCCAGCAACGCCCGACCAGCATTAGACACATTGGGCTTGAGCACTGGGTCCTTGTTCAGAATGTTGTTGTACATTTCGTCTGTATTGCTACTGTAAAACGGAGGCTGTAACACAAATTGAAAGAGTGGCAATCTTGTGTTAGCCTTCTCCATAGCACGCATGATGATGAGTAACCAGATTTCAGACTAAGCTTGTGCCAAAAACATTCTATGATCCGCTCTTTTGAATTACTGTTTATAATCATAATTCAACAGCTAAAAAGTGTGGATAAGGTGTCGCCCACAATTAACCTCTTATATGAATCCATAGAATCAGGGCACCTGGGGCAGTGGTGGCCTAATGGTTAGGGAAGTGCACTTGTGATTGAAAGGTTGCTGATTTGAATCCCCAACCAGGATGGTACCTTGAGGAAGGTACTGCCCCCAAACACTATGCCCAGGCGCTGAATTTGCTGCCTACTTCTATGTCATGTATGGGTTAAACACAGAGGGCATGTTTCATTGGTGCACGTGCACTGTAGTGTCAACAATGACAATTAATCACTTTTACTCTATGCCAGTGCATATAGCAAATACAGAATTCAGCCATCTGTACACATAATAATCACCACTTAAGAATGTGGTCATGTAGCAGTGCTGATATATTTTTGAGTGACAACTATACAGTGTCAAGTGGAACTAGAACTCTCAGAATGCAGAGCTTGGCGTGCGAGAGCTGCGTAGATGTGGTTGTGCGGGAAGACGAGCTCTCTACTCACCAGGCCGTACAGCATCTCATACAGAACAGCCCCCAGGCACCACCAGTCCACTGTGCGGTCATACGCCTGCTTCTGCAGCACCTCAGGGGCCAGGTACTGAGGACAGGGACACATGCCACTAATCAGTCATGGGAGGCCTTTTTTGAGGATGGTTAAATTGATGGTAGTTGGACTTACCTCTGGGGTCCCACAAAATGTGAAGGTGATGTCATCGTGCCCCAGACTTTCCTTGCAAAGGCCGAAGTCCGTCAGCATGATGTGACCCTGTGAGTCCAGCAGGATGTTCTCTGGCTTCAGGTCCCTTTAAGGAGGAGCAGAGAGCTGCCTATCACTGGACCATGTCCCCGAATCTATAACGTTGCGCTTAGCCCGTTGCTCAATGCTGTGTCAGATGCTCACAAACAGATTAGAGATGTAGCCAACAATGTTCTTTAAATCCATCCATTTTCCATAATCGCTTATGCAGCAGAAGATCGCAGGGAGCCGGGAGCCTATCCTAGGAAGTACATGGCACAAGGCGGGGGGCGCCCTGGACGGGATGCCAGTCCAATGCAGGGCATACACTCACGGTGATGGTCACTCATGGTCACACACTATAGGAAATTTTGAAACACCAATTCGCCTAATTGCATGTTTTAGGACTGTGGTAGAGAACAGGAATACGTGGAGGAAACCCACACAAATATGAAGAGAACATGTGAACTTCACACACATGTCAACCATGCCATTTTCTAAACTGAAGTACAAGCAATTCAAGTTGAGGCCACCAGGGGGAGCTCTGACATGACCACATGACGTACCTGTATATGATGTGTATGCTGTGCAGATAGCCTAATGCGGCAGCTATCTCCGCTGCGTAAAACCGGGCACGTGGCTCCAGGAACACCCGCTCGCGCTGGAGGTGGCAAAATAGCTTGAGAGAGGGGATACACAGCTTTAATAGACACACAGAGACAGCCATGTTCAGGAGCAGTCACAGCTGATCACGCCCTGAGTACCGTCCAGAGCGGCCCGGGGCTCACCTCTCCACCGTTGGCATAATCCAGCACAAAGTAGAGCTTGTCAGAAGTCTGGAAGGAGTAGTGCAGGCCCACCAGGAAGGGGTGCTCTAGGTTCTTCAGGAGAACACTGCGCTCGGCCATGATGTGCTTTTGCTGAAGGGGAACAACAGTACTGAGAAATCACATTTGCTAGAAAAATGTCTCCTCTTCTATGATGTGACCAAACTCTCTTCTCATGCACCTCGGAGACCAAGTTATTTTAGCCAAAACTTAACTTATTCAAAATACTCCAAACAATAAGCTCCAAAATATTATTTCCTTACGGGTGATTGTACCCCTACTATCTCAGGCCCACAATTAGTAGTGTTCACCTCTTTCTTCTTCAGTACAATCCTCTTCTGAAGGACCTTCACAGCATAATACTGGGAAGTTTCTTTGTGTCTGGCCAGGAGAACCTGGTTGGGCAGAGAGGCATCGTGGTATGTTAGCCAAACACCCCCACTGACATTCACCTATGAAGACTGATAGCACCTGTCAACTCACTTTGCCGAAGCTTCCTTTGCCAATGACCTTGAGGTAGTCAAAATCACATGGTCTGACTCTGGAGAAGAGAGAGAAAACAGGGTTAGCCTGGGCAAGGAAGGTAAGACAAGAAGTAAGAGAGCAAAATTAGTGAATGTTTAATACTTACTGGCTGTCCTCAGCCAGGGACAGCTAGAGGAAAAGGGGAGAAAGGATTCATTGTATTACATATTTAAAGGACTCTGTAACTTGTATCAGCGTAAGTGGTTAGGAGATGGATGTATGGATGGATGAATATTTATTGGGGGTAAATTGAAATGAAAAGCTCTCATTATCTTCTAAGGACCCATGCTCACCGAATTTGCTTTGAATCCTCCTTCAGTCTCCTCATTATGGTTCTCGTCAATCTTTAGGTACGTTCTGAAATACGACCTGGAGACACAGTGGCAGAAATAGCTTAAAATAGTTATGCATCGCTTGTGTTTACCACTAGGGGGCAATATCACGCTTATTTTCCCCTCAGATGAACATTGAGAACCATAATTATACAGTGAGAGCAACTTCTACAAAGAAAATAATCTGGGGAGCTATGTGTTTGATAAAAGGTAAAAACGAGATGGGGTGTACACGCAAAAGTTAAAAAATTAAATTCATTTTTTATCCTATTTCTAAAAAGTCGTGGAAGCTATTTATTGGATTGCGAAGGATGCATTAATTGGCGACCACAGGTATATGACCTGAATGCTGGGTTTCGCCAAGAGAAGGGGAGTCTTGGACGCAGTGATGTGTTCATATAGAATTTTGTGGTTATCCCTGGTCTCGAAGGAATTAGCACCATCTTGCTAATATGTCAGTACAGTTACTTCTGTTTTGTGTCTGCAGGTGGACTAAGACGGTTCCATAGGACCAGAACTGTCATTCAAAACCCCCGTCTGGAGCTCACAGTTAATTGGATTAATAAAGGTATCCTGAGCTTAGCATGCGACTCAGACATGGGGCGTTGGGTCATGATAGGGTTATGAATGAACAGGCGCCAAGACCATCTAAAAGAACATATGTACACTAACAACTAATCCACAGATTATACGGGCAGGATGTACCTTTCCATTATTACTACGTTTAAGGGGCTTAAAACTGTACAAGTTCAGGCATTAGGCAGCACATGGATATGAGAAGACTAAAGAGAGCATAGGCCAAATTGATATTTCCTTGCAATAAGTGACAATTAAGTGATGTCACAGTTTTTCCATCCGTCACTTACCGCGGATATAAGCCGGAAGTCAAAATTAGCTTCTGAATTATTTCGTTCCAACCAAGTTTTCGTTCCTTGATGAAACCTTTGATAAAATAGAGATGAATAAAAACAAAAACATGATAATTAAACCCTTAATTCGTTCACGTGTAGCTGACATTGTCAACCATATATATATATATATATATATATATATACAGAAGTCAATATATTTAGAAGTCAATATTCTGCTAACCCAGCCGGCTTCCAGAGCTAATTATAGTGACTAAACCTCATGCGTCACTCGTTTTGAATTTGCCAGACTTAACACTAAGCATTTTGCGTAACATGTTAATGACGCCAACAGACAGATTTTTTCCATTTTTTATGGAATGTTTAATAGTGTTGTACTCGTAACAATATTGTGCAAATTGCAAATCGAGTCAAAAGACAAATTTAAAATATGTATGTTATACAAAATATGTAATTTGATCGATGATGTACAATTTGAGGTATCAGACTGCTTTAACAATTTTTAACTGTTTTTTTTAGTTTTTTTAAGCTGTTTTAAATTACAGATAACAATAAAAGAACAAGCAATACGGATTAATGATAGAACACATACAGGTTTAACTGTAATGTTTCAATTGCTATAGCAGATTTAATATAAATTCCATAAATATGTTGCACAGTAGCTCTGCACACTAAATGGTAATGGCATTAAATGTAGATAACCTACCGGCAAGAACTGATACAATCCCTCTCATTTTTGAATATGTAAAGTCGCATCTTGCTTCAGTAAAAGCCATCTTATAATTTACAGAGAAGATGACGAAACTGGCAACGCTTTGCAGACACTCCGGAGCGCGTTTAAAACTGTGGGAAAATCTGCTTTCAGCGCCCACTACGTGCGGCAAAGCCACCGAGCGCACCTCTTAACTCGGTACAGGACACGTGCTTCGAAGGGGCGGCACATCAACGTCACTGCTGTTACCATGGCTACCGGCGTAATAGACAGCATTATCACGGGACATGGCCATATATATAGGGTTGACCTCGTGGAGAGGCAATCAATGAATCAATCATCGAGTGAACAAATGCAGGGAAAATATATAATTCAAATTTCTCTTAATTTAGTTATGAACATATCCTGCATTCCTTTATGTTTTACTTTGAAAAGTTATAATATGCCCTCCCCAATACAACCAGGGTGGCAGCATCACCCTGAGCTGCCCAGGGTTGCTATAGTAACAGACACATGGCAGCATTGTTGACATATCTGGGAAAATCAGGCTTTAATTTGGATTCAGGACTATGTTCCACTTTGGTAGAATGCAGGGGTGGGTCACCTGAGACATTTGGCCTACATGTCGATGGGTCAGCTGAAGTAACCTTTTCACTAGGCAGTGAGCTTTATAGGCTCAAGGTCAGATTATAAAAGCAGTATTTTAATTTTACCACTGTACTTTAGTGGCCCTGGTGTGGTCACTGGCTGGTTTGTTTATAACCTGGTAGTTGTGTTGTGTTAGCGTTATTATGTCATCATTATTTGGTAAGATTCTGGGGGCACAGGCTACTGAAACCTCATAGGACTCCAGCAGACTATGAATACGTTTTGATGTCAGGCAGCTGGTGGATTCATAAATTGTTTATTTACCCTCCAGTGGCTTCTTGAGTGTCTCCAGAGCTACCACTTATATTCTGACTGTGGAAGTTACTGTCCCTCAAAGTTTCACATTAAAGGTAACATTACTTTTAGATTTAAATTGCACATTTGTTTTGAGTTGCTCAAATTTGCCTTGGTAGAGAAATGAGCTATAGCAGCTCCTGGGGAAGGAAAACTGGCAGTTCATGGGTCCATGCGCAATAATTAAAAAAATAATGATAACCACCGAATACTGGGCTGTTAAGATTTCACACAGATTAACTTGAAGAAGACTCAGTGGGATCTAAAAATATATATCTAATTATTCATGTATTTCTATAATCTATAATGATTTTCATAAGAATCTATTTTTAAATTATTGCTATTTACTTAATAGCAACTTTATAGAAATAAGACAACATTAGAACCATTTTAATTCTCAAAAACCAATGTTACATGAATATGTGTATCATAAGATAAAAAGAGCAAAAAGCTTTGTCTGTTGTGTTCATTGATAACCATCAAATTTGGCTCATTATGGTGACACAGAACCCAACTAGTTAAATGTTTTGAAAAAAAGCAAAAAAGAAATGTGATATAGCACATAGTAGTGGAAAATATTTATAATGGCCTAAACCATTGGTGAAGGAGGCGGGGGAGGGTGGGGGTTGTGTGCAACTGACCCCACTGTGTCCCAGAGTGCCCTTTTGACTCCCTCTCAGATGGTAAAAATAAATGATTTAGGTTGCCCCTTTACGCAGTAATTTATTAAGATGTGCCCTCTAGGGCAAGAGAATTTGATAATGTGTCATAATGTGTGCCCTTCTAGCAATGTCAAGCATGAGATGGGGGGGGGGAGCACTGGTGGACTCGGGAGGGGGCAACCTGTCCTTTTTGATGGAACAAGCTCTAGATGACCCTGAATAAGATAAGAGGTGGCCCCATGACTGAAAAAATATTGCTGAAGTGCCCTTTAGAGGCTGCCCTTCGTGTGTTTAGTGCCATCTGTGGTGCCCCCTTCAGGTCAGATGATGTGTCCTATAGAGCAAGAGAATGTGATGAAATACAGTGGATATAAAACAGTGGACATAAAAAGTGTACACATCCCTCTTAAAGAGTTATGCTCTTGTGATAATGTAAAATAATGAGAGTACGATAAATTATTTTGAAACTTTTCCTACCTTTAATGTGACCTATAACCTGTACAATACAATGCTGTACAATACAATGCTGTTGAATTAATTGCAAAAAAATAATTACAGTCTAATTGCACTAAAATTAGGTGTTTTTGGGTGGGGGGAGTAGGTTGTGGTTCAGCAGATTAATTGCTTGGGCCTGTGATCAGAAGGTTGCTGGTTCATGCCCAGCCTCAGCAGAATAGTCACATGTGTATAGGCCCTTGAGCCAAGCCCTTAACCCCTAACAGGACAGGAAACAGCATCAGGCTCATGCTGGCAAAGGCACTTGTATCAGGCCTGGTACCACTTTACATCAGATGCTGAATAGGGCCCATTATTTTAAATGGCATTAGCAAAATCATTTCCTAAACTTGGGTTTGCTTTACTCATAAAAAATGATAAATTTACCCGAAAACAGGTGAGGCCAAAAATGACAGTTACTCTTGTTTTACATTTTACCCCTGCTGCCAGAATATTTCCTTTTTCAAATATTTTTTTGCAATGTAGTTTTGTGATCAATGTGATTGCTTTTGTTGCTTAAATAAAAAGCTTAAATAGAAAGTTCCCTTGCTTAAATAAAAAGCAACTAAAAACTGACAAACTAAAAATAACTACAACTGAAAACTACCTAAAAGCAAGCCAATACAAAACAAACCTCTATGTCCAATTCATGTGAGGGGTTTTGCCCAGTGTCAATGCAGACAATTAAAGGTAATCAGCCATTTTGTGAACATTTATGGAAATACATGACATGGGTCTTAACTTTCTGTAAATGGTAAGAATGCAGGCGTGCAGGTTTGGCAGATGATCTAGTTCTATATTACTCAAATGGTTTAATATTTTAACGGTTTAACGTGGTAGACTCAGATCAGTAGTGCATGCATGACTCGAATCCACGGCTGACTCAGATCCTGTAGTGATAGCACTTACCAAACCTAATAATTAACTGATTAAAATGTGTTTGGGCAGGGAAAACTGCAAATTGTGTTGGATTCTGGCCCTACAGGACAGGAATAGGGGAATAGGAATAGATTGATGTAGTGCAGGGCTTGGCTGCCTGCGGCCCCCATACTGCATCCCCCCCCTCCACACTTTATCTGGCCCTCTAGCGGCCGCTCGCCGCACACAAATATTACTTGTATGTTTTAGAAATTAACTAACAGGCATGGCCACTAGGAGGAGCAGGAAACAGTTATCGGGAGAAATGCTAAGCACTAGGGGCGAGCCGAACATTTGGTTGAACAAGTATCCAGCATGAATAATGCATTCTTTTCGAATCATTATTGACGAGTATCCATGTCTGTGTCCAGCGCTTCTTTCTCTTTTCTATTGTGCGTTGTATTATCCATCCATTTTCCGTGACCACTTGACCCATTCTGGGCCGTGGGGGGTCCAGAGCCTGTCCTGGAGCCTATGGGCGCAAGACAGGGAACAACCCAGGATGGGGTGCCAACCCATCATAGGACACACTCACAGCAATGAGCAGTTTGGTAACTACAATTAACCTGAGCGTGTTTTTGGACTGTGGGGAGGAAACTGGAGCACCCAGAGGAAACCCCACGACAACTCCACACACACAGAACCCTGGTGGCCACTTGCCACCTAGCCGGCCCGTGTTGCATTATGTGAGTTTTAAAATCTCTCGCTTAGACTTAGGCTTCGCCAGTACTACTGTAGCAAAATGAGCTGCCACCCAGGCCTACTTAGACGGCTCATGTACATGTCATGGGTCATGTTGCACTTTTTTTCCCTTGTGTGTGTTTTACAATATACAGTGGTATACAGCATTTTGCCAGTATTTTGAAACAATATGTTGATTTCTTGTTAACATACTAGCCTATGTGTGCCTATGTATTTCAGTTCTTTCATGCTAATTTAAGATATTCTGCAGCCTAACTAGAGAAAACTGTAGGGTTTAGTTGTAAATGTGTTACATAACAAAATTAATATAATTAAAATAGGTGCATTGCAATTTTAAATTGCTTGCATGTACTGGGCTAATACTGGAGTGGCTAATCGAGATATAGATGGAACCCCCACACCCAACATATCAAATTCACCCTGTCATACTCGTTAATATATTTTATGGCCTAACTGCAGACTGAAGTTGCCCGTCCCTGGTGTCGTGTAACTGAGTTCAAGCCAAGCAAAGAGACAGTGCAGTGCTGGAGAGTCTCACTGGTCTCAGCCAAATGATGCAACCAGGCCTCCTATCATGTATCAGTGAGAAAAAAACCCAACGGTGTGGATCCCTTAGAGAGAGGCCTTGCCAGGCCTCCCTACTGTAACCCTACAGCAGAGGGAGAATGTACAGCTCAGCGTCTTCCTGCGGCCTGGCCCCAGTCTAGGGGCTCTAAAAAGGAAGGCGTGTGTCGGAGTCATGGCCAAACAACAACAGCCAGCCATAAAAAGTCAAGTGCTGCTAAGAACCAGTTTTTGTATTATTTACATTTTCTCCTGTCCATAAATTATGCACAAGCTCTGAATTTCAGTCATTCAAGTTACTGCAATAAATGTTACAGTGGTCAGCTTTGATTTTTGGTATCAGGCATGCGTCTGACTTTTACATCTCATGTTATAAAGTAGCCATTCCCAATAGGCAAAAAATTAGCCAATTCAACACGAACCCCCATCGGTCCCTATAGGGTCAAGCAAATAAACAGCTAATGCTCAAAAAAGTGAAATGCAATAACAGCAACGTCTTTTTCCAAATTTCTCAAAATCATTTTCCATTGTTTTGCTCAGATAAGACTGTTTACTGATATAAAACTATAGCAATGAGAAAAGACTGTACTGTAAGCCTGACTGGCCTGCTAGCAATATAAATCCATCAGTGTGGAGTTCATGCAGATAGGACAGCTCGCTTACAGAACAAACCCGGTGACGCAAACTCAGTAGCTCTGATCCACTGTCAGGGGTTGTACCAGAACATTGTACAATAATGCTGCATTATGTAACTCGACTAAATGTAACAAGATTTAATCCGTAGTATGGAGTCACTCTTTATTTGAACTTTTGCCTGCTTCACAGAGATGCAGAAGTCACCCGAAATGGATCACAAAACCACGCTGATGCTCTTTTTTGAAAAAAATGCAATAATAATGATGATTACAATAATAATAATTAATAATAATAATGATAATAATAATAATAAAAGGCTAATATTGCATTATAAATTTATAATGCACGCTATTATTTTGATACAGTTTGTCGTAATTGCATAACTTGGTGTTACAGGAATCCACTGATGCAAACCCAGCACTATAAATCTAGCAGCACCAGGCATGAAAGGAGCTGAGCTGTCCAGCAGTGAAGAGCCCTTGTAGGGTACGCTGTCAGCCCTGGTCAGCTTGGTGTCAGACAGGACCAAGCCCAGCTCCCCCTTGCCTTACTCTCAAAGCTGTCACTCATTCTCATTAACCAATGGTTGTGCCTTCACATGCTTTCTAGCTTCACATGACTGCCCCTGTGTGAAACCTCCACATC
>JAODJU010000046.1:18419300-18441433 GCA_026776725.1 Gnathonemus echidnorhynchus
GCACACTATCTGTCGTAACTGTTTCACGAAACTTACTTATACGACAGGAAACACTTCTAATATGCAAGCGCATCTCCGGAGACATCACCCCAACATTATTAATATTGGAGGTATTTATTTAATTTTTGTTGTTTACTCAGGTATCCTGACTGAACTAAAAATGTGATGGCAAAGTTAATAAAGAAAAAGTTTAGTTGTTCTTGTTATTAAGTGAATCTATTGTTCCTTAGCATTGCTGTTAAAATGACATCAACCCTAACCCCACAGCAAACAGAAACCGAACCGAACCGAACCGAACCGTGGCTCCAAAACCGTGAACCGAACTGAATCGTGCCTTTGGTGTATCGTTACACCCCTAATGGGCAGGAGTGACCTTCTGTAAAGATCCTTATGGCAGCATAATTGAAGGAGTCTCTGATTGAAAGCACTCTGTTGTCTGGCCAGTAGGTTGTGTACAGGGGGTGGAGTATTATCCATAATGCTGAGCAACATTTATCTCTCCACAACCAACTGTAGGGGATCCAGAGTAAGTCCCCAGCATAGAACCAGCCTTCTTCATCAGTTTCTTCAGCTTCTTAGAGTCGCCAGCTCTGAAAATAGCACTTTCCACGACAGACTGATAGAAGATATACAAGGTGCTGCACACATTAAGGACCTACACTTCCTCAAGAAGTAGAGTCTGCTCTGTCGCTTCCTGTAGCCAACCTCAGTGTTGCATTTCCAGTCCACTCTGTTGTCCTGGTGAACGTCCAGGTATCTGTAGCCCTCCACCAGCTCCATTTCTTCTCCCAGGAAGGAAATCGTGTTCAGCTTGGTTCTCATAAAATCCATAACCATCTGCTTCATCTTGGTCATATTTAAGAATAGCTGGTTGTTCCCACACCATGCCGCAAAGCCATCCCTAGTTTTTATTAGGCTTATTCATTTTATTAATCTCTTAAGCTGTTTTCATAAAATTAAATTTATATAACACTGTTCTCAACCTACAGATGGTCCAGTGCTTGGTACTAAAAAAGTGAAGAGCAGTATTGATTACCCAAGCTGCCAGTGTTAACGGGGAATAGTCCACCGTTCTGCAAACTGTCCCATTACTGCTGTATTACTTTTGGTTTGCTGTAAGAACGTCCCCTCGCTGTCACCTCTGCCTGGTGTCCAGGCTCTCCATTGATCCAAACTGTCACCAGCAACAGCTTTCAGTTCTCTCACATTCAGAGACTGCTGAGCCCAGGTCTCTCTGTGTCAATTTCCGTCCACTAGTTTCCTCACATTGTCAGTGTTCTCTGCAGCCTTTGTGCTTCTCCACTGTGGAGAGCCTGCTTGGTATGCGGGTCACCGAGTCTTACGGCTCTCGATTCCCCCAGAGGAGGGACAGACCTCCCAACTTTCCCTCTCTGGGCCTTAGAGATCAACAGCACAGTCTGATAGGATGATGTTTTACATTTCATATTCCATTCGTTGATGATTGTGGATGATGCGCCACAGAAATGAACACGCCGTTTTTACTGAGGATATTTATGATGCCAGGGTGCCCAGACGCCTTTGTCTCGACACATTTCTGGCTGCAAAAACTGAATTAATTAAATTGTTAATTATGGGGCCTTTTGCATTTCCATTCCAAGTCATGAAGGGGGTGTTGAAGCCATCAGAGACACAGTTAGTAGTGTATTTGGTCAGGAATTCTACTGCCCGTAACCTGACATTTTTATGAGATACAGAGATGGTTCAAGACTCCGATTACCTGATGATCTCCTGGGATTTTAAGTTGAGTGTCATGTGGTTTTGTGAGACAGCCAGTAATCAGAGCTTTTTCACCACACCACCCAGCATGCCCTTCTCAGAGCTAATGGGGGGGGCACTTTATTCTATTGCATGTCCATCAGCAGGATGCTCTCTCACCTATTCACAGCTCTCCCTTGGCACCAACCTTACATCCTTTTTGGCCTCTTTGGGCTTTTCAGGGACCCCAGCTCTCAAACCCCTTCCAGGATTCCTCCACCAATTGGGAGAAGGTCAGAATTAAGCACCTCTGCATTGAGGGACAGGTTGGCATGTATGGGAATGTGCTGAGCAGGGTGTGGTGCTCACCTGTGTCTCCTGAATCCTCCCTGGGATCTCCAGAACCCTCTGGAGGTCCCCTTCATCAAGACAACCATGTTGTTGCACTAGCAATAGGCCACAAAGGGAAGAGAAATAATGCCTGGCTTTGTTCATCAGCTAGTGGGAGGGGCACCTTCAAGTTTTGTTGCACACACTTGTGGATGGTAATTAAAATGGCAGGATCCCAGTGTAAACCAAACGGCAGACCGCATTATTGCTTAGAGCCTTGGGGTGGCGGGGGCGGGTTGTGATCCCCGGCAGTCCAGGTCAAGGCACTCTTGGGCCTGCGGCAGATGCATGCTAGCAGGTCGTTCCAGGGGCAGCACTCCCAGTGAAATCTTTCTACACACGTGAAGCCCAGAGCCCTGAGCTCTCCTCTATGGGTCCTTTCCATTCGTAATTCGTCCCCCCCCCCGTTAGAGCAGTATTAGGATCATTCCTCACTTCCTGCTCTGGCCTTGATCCACCTCCTCTCTGTTCTTTATTCGCTCCAGTCCGTGGTCATTAGGAAATCTACTCTTTTCCCTTGTATTACTTCATCTCTCTCTTCCTTCGTTCCTCTGCTTTTCTTTCCCCTTTGCTTCATCTGTTCCCCATCTCCTTCTCTTCTACTCTCTGGCCCTTTCCCCTCAAGCTCTCCCTCCTCCCCAGTCACCATCTCTTTCCCATTGCCTCTCAGTCGCTGTCTTAATTCCCCTCTTCCTCTGTCTCTTTCTACTTTCTTCCCTCTCCCATTCCTTCCCCACACTCTCCCCCCCCCCCCCCCCCCCCCCCCCCCAACTGCACAGTCCATCCCCCTTTGCCTATGCTGACACATACAGAAGCTGAAGTCCTGTCACACTGAGCTGCCAGCACGCGGCCCTTTGCTGTGCAGTCCCAGAACAACACCGCCAGTGGCCCCCTCTCTCCGTTCCTCCCTTTCTTCCATTTCTCTCATCTTCAGCAAAATCCAAAAAAGTCAGTCAAACTGGGTCACGTTGCTTGCTGTGAAATATCGCCAGTAGATCGCTGCCATCAGTGGTTTATAGCCATAAAAAGTCTCTCATCCCAGAAGAACTCGCTGGGGTTCGCTTGTCAGAATCCAGCAACAATTTCTTTGCTTGTGATTGCAAGTGTCGGGCTGCACCTTGTGTAGAACTGTTCCACTGCCTTAGCTTGAGGTGAATGAGCTGGTAAAGACGGTGACACTGTAACAGAAAGAGACTGGTGGGACATATAGGTTAACTCTATAAAAGACTGGAGCCATAAGTTCCACTAAGCTGGAAACCACTTGATGATCCCTCTGGAAGTCTTGAAGTTCATTCTTTGTTTTAATGAAGCCTGACAGTAAGGCCATTTCATCAAGTTAAATTTCATCATATTTTACCTTGGCAATGAATGCAAATTGGTGTCTACTCTTCTTTTGTAGAGGAACCTCATAACTCCTAATTGCAGGGGGGGGATATTATCTGCTCCTGATGATGTATGTGTAACCTGTCAAACATAATTCAGCGCAATATTGAGCTATTTTGCACACAGTGCCTGATTCTGCTTTTTGTGTTAAATCGGGTTTATAGTAGCTCTCTTGTATTTTAAGATGCTCCTCTCTCTCACCTGCTTCTGCAGATGTGTCCCCAGTGCTGGCAGGCTTCCTGGGAGCGGGGGTCCTGGTGGTGTCCGTGACGGTGGCTGTCTTCCTGTGGACGTGCTGCCAGCGTCGCTACAGGCAGCTGACGGGCGCCTACAAGCTGGGCGGCGAACCCGGCGACCCGCCGTACCGCTTCATACACATGCTGAAGGGCGTCAGCATTTACCCCGAGACGCTCAGCAGCAGCAAGAAAATCGTGCGGGTGGCACGGCGGCCCGGGCCGCATGGGCGGGGCCCCTGGGACGGGGGGCGGGCCGGGCCGGCGCTGTTGGTAGATGCAGCGGAGAACGGACTGCTCGGAGGGGCGGAGCGCGAATCCGCCGTTCCGCCTGAGGGTGGCAGCCCAGGATCAAGTGACACCAGTGGGTGCAGCAGCAACACCAGCAAGGCGGCCTCTCCGTTCAGCCCGGCAGAAGACCGCCCCCTGGGAACACTCAGCCTGGCTGTGGACTATAACTTCCCCAAGAAGGCCCTGGTGGTGACCATCGTGGGGGCACAAGGCCTGCCGGCGGTGGACGAGCAGTCGGGCAGCTCAGACCCTTACGTTAAGATGACCATCCTGCCCGAGAAGAAGCACCGCGTCAAGACCCGTGTGATGCGCAAGACCCTGGAGCCTGCCTTTGACGAGACGTTCACCTTCTATGGCGTGCCCTACAGCAGCCTGCCCGAACTGGTGCTGCACTTCCTGGTGCTCAGCTTCGATCGGTTCTCCCGCGACGACGTCATCGGTGAGGCAGTGGTGCCGCTGGCCGGCGTAGACCCCAGCACTGGACGGATCCTGATCACGCAGCAGATCTGCAAGAGGAACATTCAGGTGTGTGATGCTGTGTGACTTTCTGCACGCATGCTTGCCTTAATGTGTGTGAGTGCGGGACAGAGGGAAAAAGCCCACATATTCAGTTGGATAAATATCTTATGATGTCATATTCACCCTGTTTAACCTTATTTACCATGTTTGCCTGTATCCTCATCCATCATTGTGAGCAGTCTTCAATTTAAACACAAAGGGGGATTGATTCTCCGTAGGAGGGGGTCTTGTGGTGTGTCACTCTCTGATGTCATGCACGTGACATCATACAGAGGTATCCTAGCAGCATCAGATTAAAATGTAGTGCTTTGAAACATAAAAGAGTATCAGTGATGAAAGGAAACAAGCGGGCTCAGGGTGAAGCACGAGATTGCTGTCTTTGATGTGCGTGCGCTGTCTGCCTGGATGGTTGTAAAGGACAAATGGTGCGTTCTGCATAATTTAACACGACAAAATTGGGAAGCCATATTGGGAACAGCTATCACTGTTAATGTTCAGGATTTGATGGCAGCAGCCAATGACACTGCAGTCCCAGAAATAATAACGGAAACAACAATAATAAAAATGATAATAATAATAATAAGAATAGTTGTTGCTGTAATTCAAAAGCTTGGCATTTGTGTCGATTCTCGCCCCATTTCAACTGTACATGCAGGTAGACAAAAGTAGAGAGACCTAAAGATGATCAATAGAAGCTGACCTCGGAAACTGAGGACCCGCACATTGTTACGGATTGTGGACCCGAGAGCCATTTTAGCCCTAAGGCTGTAATTCTGTGTTTTCGGGGGATGTATACCTGTTTACTGTCTCTGCTGCCACAGGAGTGCAGGCATTACCACATCCACAGACATCAGCTTCATCCACACTGGCTGTACCTAATAGCACATTTGTGTATTTTTATATTTATATGCACTATGGATTATGTTTTGCTGGTACTGGAATCCTATTAGTTACTGGGACCAGTGAGCATGCTGGAAAGAGAGAGAGATGGAGAGAGAAAAAGAAAGAGGGGTCTTGGGAGATGTAAAACACAGGGCTATAAAAAGGTGACCGTCTACAGAAATGGGCGCAGTCCCGACCTCCATTAAAATTTTATTAGGAGTAGAGAGAGAGAGGCTTTCATTATTCAGACCAGAGTTTTTTTTAAACAGGCCATCAGAATTATGACAGTGATCTATACATCTATTTAATGTCTGAAAAATCCATTAGTTTCCATTAAATGGAATATGTCTTGCAACATATAATGTTATTATCTGTAAATTAACATACATAATGTAATAAAGCAAATGCCTCCTAGTATGTCAGGATATAATGAGATTCAATTTATTTCCATTTGTTTTTTTTCTCAAATTAGTGTGTAAAGTGTCACTACTTTGTTGCTAAACCAATTAACAGACAGAGAATTAATGTGAAAAGAGGACAATTTGAAATGAAAAAGGTTTTTAAGTTAAAAAACAAATGACCTTTATATATTATTCCTTCCATCTGTGACGCGTGACATGAATGTCCATACTTAGGAGTTGTTTTGGTATCTTCTCATATAATATTCTTTCTCCAGTATTTGATAATATATGAAATATACAAGGGCATTATTTATGGCTAGGAATCAGAGTATCTTCTGATTGCTGAAAAGTGTTAATGTCTAGCTATTTCTGATGGAGAAAACTGCAGAGATAAACCGTTTGTTTGCACAGGCAAACGAACGCAGGGCCTCTGCAGCATATCACCCTGGGAGACCGTCTCAGGAGGCCCAGGCCTCCCACTCAGACCTTCTCCAAAGCTCACCCTGGCCTTCTAGTTGCTATGGAGACTCTCAACAGCAGCTCTGCAATCTGCAGAAAGAGAAAGCATGAGCGGGAAAAGGAGGAGGGCAGGGAGTCTGCTGAGCTGAGAAGGATGGAGAGTGCAGACTAATGCTAGTGGAAAATCACAGCAGTCCTGCACCTGTGTGTGTTAATCTGTGAGAACATGCCCATATTGGTGAGCTTTGTTGTCATTGTATATGTGTGTGTGTGTGTGAGAGAGAATTAGGTTTATATTACATTGTGGGGACCAAATGTCCCCCACAATGTGATAAAAACCTGATAATTTGATGTTGTGGAGACCATTTTTCAGGTCCCCACAAAATCTCTGAATGCAATCAAAAAAAATAAAAATGCTAAAAGTCTCGTATTTTATTTGGTTACTTATGGTTAAGGTTAGCGCTGGGTAGGAGTTAAGGTCGTCATGTTGGGATTAGAGTTTTCGCCATCAAAATGACTGGAGAGTCCCCACAAAGATATTATTACAAACCTGTGTGTGTGTGTGTGTGTGTGTGTGCACGTGTGAGGGAATGTAATGGCATACATATGCTCTACCTTGCAGTGTGTGAGCCGTGGGGAGCTTTTGGTGTCTCTGTCCTACCAACCTGTCACTCACCGGCTGAGTGTTGCAGTGATGAAAGCCAAGCACCTGCCCAAGATGGACATCACCGGCCTGTCTGGCAGTGAGTACCTGCCAGAGACCCCATGCTAATGAATCTCACCGTTCAGCTGTGGCATGTTTGAGCAGTTTTCTAGAAGGTTATATGATGTTTTATGGAGGCAAACAGAAGAGAATGTATTAAGGTTACTCCTTGACATTATGCTGCCAGGTGATCATAGTTAAGTAGCTGTCAGACCTTAACTAGTATTCAGTTCCAGTTTAGAGCATGTTTCTTTTTCAGGTTACACAGTAGATAATTGGACCAATAAAATGCTTATCTCTCTATGACTCCTCCTCTCATCGAGTCCTTGTCCTTTTTTTCCATTTTCACCATCCTAGACCCATACGCGAAGGTCAATGTGTTTTACGGCCGAAAGCGCATCGCCAAAAAGAAGACACACGTCAAGAAGTGCACGCTCAACCCCGTCTTCAATGAGTCCTTCGTCTTCGACGTGCCCCCCGAGCTGCTGCACGATGTCTCTGTGGAGTTCCTGGTCTTGGACTTTGACCGCACCACCAAAAACGAGGTGGTGGGCCGGCTGGTGCTGGGCGCACATAGCTCTGGTTCCTCTGCTGCTTCCCAGTGGCAGGAAGTCATGGAGAACCCCCGCAAGCAGGTCACCAAGTGGCAGACCCTGAGTGAGCACTAGCCCCCCCTCACGCCCAGTGCTCAGTAGCTGAGGGGGGTAGGGGGCACAGAGCTCCCAAGTCATATTTCTCCCCTCTGGGGGCTTTGTACAGTGAACTCTCCGTGTCATTGATGATCATTAAGATAATGGGGGAAATTAAACTCCAAACAGACTCTTGGTAATTATGATCAGAGCTTCATCAGTCATGCTGAGTGAACGACAGACTGAACAGAAGTCGAAACAGCCTTGTAAATCAGTTCGGTTGTACTGTATGGTACTATATGGGGGGAGACCCAGGGCAAGATGGAGACCTATTACCTAAAAAATATGGGGGGGGGGGGGATGTGGGTGTCAGTTGTTGAGAATTTGATTCTCCTTTCTCTGTTGCGTATTGGGAAGTGTATAGAGTCCATTCAGTTTATTGCATGCCCAAACAATGACAAGCTAAATGACAAAATAAAAGAAAATAAAAAACAGAAGCAGTTAGGCACATATTATTGGACCTTGGAATGTATAATTACGCAATCCCTTGTTTTTGGCCCCACCTTGGTGGAAAGGGCAGCACCTTTGAAGGCTTGCGGTGTGGCGCACAGTATGGAGAGGGTGGGGGCCCAGTTCTGTTCTCTGAAAATGTAGGTGAACTCCATTCGTAAGCTCCAGTAGATGTATGGTCATTCCATGTTGAGACTTCCCCATGCATTTCTGCCATGACACATGATTCACACACGAAAAACATAAAACATGAAAAAGCTATATAAACAAACCATAGGAAAACTCTCTACATAATAGACAGCTTTGAATTATGGCAATAGTTTTATAAGTCTTATACATTTTCTTCTTAAGCATGACTATGGCTTGGATATGATGTGGAAGCACCACTGGTAGATCTATAGAACATGTGTGACATGTCCAAAGTTCACAGTGGCACAGAAAGACCTGAAAGATGGACGACCGATTAAACCTAGAAGAGACACTCAGCAGGATGAAGGGGCAATTATGTCCTTGAATAATTTGCTTATTCCCCAGTCTCATCTTTTACAGATATCGTCATTTTTGTATTTTATGCAGTTTCATATGAGCTGAAGCTCATGAAAAAATTCTTTTCTTTTTTGCGCGATGTTTTTACAGTTGCATTTACAAATGTCCCGTTTCTTCACATTAAACTTCTCCAGCTTCGTTTTGGAGAACGGCAGTCTCCAGGTCCCCATCTGAAGGCCGCCCTCTCCTTGCAGAGGAGATCATGTGACAGTGGACTGTGACGTGTCTCACACTGAGCATTTGCCTTGACGGGCACTGTGAAGCTTAATGCTAAAAGCATTAGCATAATTGGCGACTGAAAATGCTTCTGCTATAGCATTGCCCAGTCACCTTAATGCTTGGTCTTATATTTTTCATTCCTTCTTTGGAGAACAGTGCACCCTCCCCCCCCCCCCCATTCCCCCAACCTCATACATAACACCATCGTCCAGTGACGGCATCTTAACGAAGCCCACGGCTCAGAACAGGGTCCCCTCTGTTTTCCCCTGACCCCTCCCATGAAGGCTTCTTTAGTGTGCCGTCTGCCGTCGCTCGTTATCTGTCGTTCGTTAGCATTCACTGCTGTCGCATCACAGCGGAGGAATCCCAGTACCAGAGTTGCCTTGGAAAGTTGGGAACGATGAGGTGGTCTCTTCTTGGGCTGAGTGGGTCTTTCCTCCCTTCACTTAGTGTCAGCTTGAGCCGCTCACCTGTAAGTGTCCTTACAGAAAAAAACAATGTGTTAAAATATTAAGTGCAAAACATATTCCATTTTGATATATGCCAAAATATTCAGGATATGCTAAAAATCTGTGCGTACATTGTAAAATGTATACCACAGTTTCTAATATTGCAAAATGCACGTTATTATGTATTAAATACTAAGGCAGGACGGTAGATTTTGTAATATATGTTGCTTATTTTTACCATATATTAACATGTATACATCATGGTCACTCCCAGACTTCTTGTGAACTGGGTCATTGGTGGCATTCATGCTTTGGAGTATCATTTCAGCATGTTAAAATTCCCTGCCCAGAGTGTGATACCGACATCACTGGTGCCCTGGTGGCCGTTACTCGATGACACACACGCATAATTCTGGGCTTGTCATATCAGAGGCGTAAACTGTTGTGCCAGGGGTCTGCTGTCTGAAATCACGCTGTGGTTGTGCTTCAGAGGTGCATTGTTTGGACGTAGAACCCAGGCTGTCGTAGGACGGAGCCCCTTGGGCACGGATGCACCTCCACGTGGACCAGTCTCATATATAATACAGGGCTGGTGTATCACTGCCCTCCCCCTCGTTCTGGGGGACAGAAGTGTAGATTTTGTGCTGCCCAGACGTGGAAGGTTCAGGTTCAGAAAGTACAAATCCGGGCCAAGGTTTTGTTTCAGCCGACCAGTTGAGTATAAATAGTCACATTCACGGAGAACTCAGAGTACTCACAGTACTCAATTGGTTATATGAAACAATATCTTGGTTTCGATTTGTACTTTCTGGGCATGGACTTTCCCCCTCTGGTGCTGCCCTTCATTTCCAGGTATGTTTTTGTTTTCGATGCTTCTGCAGGTGCTTCACTGTCTGGTACATCATTATTGGCTTTTCTTATTGCTCCTGTGGGGAAAGGAGGAAACTGTACATAGTGACATTTTTTTTCCATTATAATTCCACATGTGTACATAAACTTGCTGATCTGCCAGTTTACTTATTCTGGCATCAGTGATGGAAGAAAATGGAACCTAACATAGTGGTGGGAACCTTATCGCCGTTTAGGGGTAAAGTTTTCAGGGGACAGTCATGGGAAGGGGAGATGGGGCCAGGGAAAGGACGGAATTCAGGTGCCGGCAGTAATTTCTAAAATAGCTTCTAAAAAGTGTAGAATGGGGAAATATGAGATGTTTAATTTGGAGGATCTGTCGCCTCCATCTTGTAAATACCACTTTCTGAGGCTGGTATGACACACAGATTGCGAAAGTTTGTTTCGATTCAGCTGAGCACCATGAAAGAACCACAGCTTTCCTCTGGGTAGTGTTCACTGCTGCCACGATCTGGGTTTTACAGTCAGAAACTTGTGTAGCCAGTCGTTTGTGCCTTTAAATTGCAGATAAAATAATCCAGATTAGCACCTGGACTGGGGTCTCAAAGAAGCACCTGCCCCTGCTTCAAACAGGGCTGCTTTTGTCGTTTTTCCAGCCATTATTTCCATTTACTTGAACCACAGCAAGGGAAAATTAAGCAGCATCCTCATATTTCTGCCACAGGATTACCAGTGACTGCAGGCAGATTCATTTTCAAAGTGCTGTGAGTAAAGGGTCATGCAGGGAGCATGACGACGCCAGGCTGGGTATCAGACTCCACACAGTGACTCATGAGTGACACGACAGGGACGGGCTGCAAGGGAGTATAAAGCGTGTGAAGGTGCCAGTGATTAACATGGCCGCCTGGGGGTGGGGGGGTGCAAGCATAAGGAGAGCGGGGGTGTGTCACGAGGATTCTCCCATGCGGTCCAGTCAGTTTTATTCTGTCTTGCTCCTTCATCTGCTCGCCTGTTCCCTCCATTCCTTCGTCTTCTCCACTCATTCTATTCATCTCCCTAATTTTTTTCTGCCCCCTTTTTGTACTATTATACATCATCCATCTTTCCCAGCCGACTGTGGGGAGGGCGTCCTTTTATGGAAGGTGCGCACGTGTGTGCGTGTGCCCTCTGGCTGCAGGTGACAGCTGGTGTAGTTACGCGGGGGGGGGGGGAATTGGCAATGTGGACACACTTGTGTTGGACAGATGGACAGGGGAAGCAGAAGTGTGGATTTTCAGCATGCGAGTTAAGTGGTGCTCTCATTTAGATCAGTGGGGGGGGCAGCTCTTACACAACATATTCACTATTAGTCACACCTTATTATACACAATTAGGACGCCCATTCAAAGTGACGCGTCCCATATGATAAAAAAATCACAGTACATATTGTATATTAGAAAACGCTAACATAGAAGTCACATTAAATCCCATACAGATCATGGTAAAAGCATACATAATGTTAAGCAGTGAGTCTGACGGTGATGGTTCTCTTCCATGTGGGATAGCTGTCTTCCTGTGTAGATGTATGCTCACGCCAGATGTCACGCCGAAGAGGCTACGTTTGCACTCAGAGTGTGCCGGGGGCTGCTGTCGTGATTCATCCTGTTTGCTCCAGCCACGAAACAGTCAGGATGTGCGCATGAGGCCTGAAACTACGCAGTTCCAACTTATGTGTGGTTCACTATGAGCTTCTGTTCTCTACCCCCCCGAATGTCTTTCTGGCCAGTGCAGAGAGCACACTATTGACAGGGTGGGGGGTGTGATGTTTAGTGTGGCCCCTCCCCTTACGCTTTGCTGCTTCACCCCTTACATTTGCTGCAGTTTGGCAGTGGACTGTTTTGATAGTGACCTGTTGGCAGAAAGACCTCCCCTGCACGTAGAGTTCCCCTGCAATGGCACCGGACTTCGTAAATGTATTTTTTTGGGTGCCTCGCCCTGATTGCTATCCCAGCACCCCCCCACCCTATGCCAACTTGCCCACCCCCTTCAATGTTTGGTCTCTTGTATTGAGTTGGGGTAAAATACAGAAAAAAAAGAAAAGCATTAATTGTAATAACCACAATGACATTGAAATGCCATTAATGGTTTAAGGTAAATGACTTTTTATGTGGGGAAATGCAAATAAAACAGTAACATTGAACTGTGTTTAAAACTACATAATGCCATAAGTCTATGCTAAATATATCACACTGATGCTAACTTGTATGTTGAATTTAACACACAATGAACGTGCAAATAAAAACTGATACACCATTTCTGTGGAACTTATTGACTGTTGACCCACTGCCCTCTGCCAGATCTCATTTCCCCTCCAGCACACCCACAGTGCGCCAATTCCAGCCAGCCTTGGTTTTGCAGCTGCCAGCATCTTTGAACGTTTGTGATGATACATAATTCCACAGTCAGATGGAGTGACAAATACGTTGGATGCCGAGGCACTCGGAAGACAGTTTGGCCTGTGGGAGGACAGCGTGGGAGAGAAAAAAAGCAACAACATGCAACTTCATTTATTGACATGCATATTAGAGAGCTTCACGGGGATGATAACTATCCCCATTCCCATATATCCTCGCGAACATCTGAAATGAAATGAAAATTGTCCCCATCCCATCTCCGCATGCACCAAAACCATCCCCACTAAGTTCCTGCATGCACCAAAACCATCCCCACTAAGTTCCTGCATGCACCAAAACCATCACCACTAAGTTCCTGCATGCACCAAAACCATCCCCGCATGTACCAAAACCATCCCCATGTATGGCAAAACAGTCCCACCCTGTCCACTCAAAGTCTAAACTCACTGGATAGTGTCCATGTCTCACAGCCATACAGCGAGACAGGAAGCACCAGGACTCCAAAGACTTGGACCTTCATCCTCTTACAAAGATATCAGGAGCGCCACACACCCCTTTCCAGCAACCTCATGACCCCCTATGCTCTTCCAATCCATCTACCGACTTCAATTTAGTGGTAAATTTAGTGCAGTGTTACCATGCATTTTATTTCCATCCCTGCGGGAATACAGTAAAGATCATCTCTATTCTTGCTGTTACCACTGGAATATAATTTTTTCCCCTCATTCCTGTAGATTACTGCGGATATCTGTGGTATTACTGCTTTCACCATTCTTGTGCAGCTCTCTGATGCATGTAATGGGGAAAGTCATAACAAAACTATGGAATTATTCAAATGTCATGCAATCAATGGCACCTGTATTCCTTTTGGATTTAGGGTTGAAGGGCACCCAAGAGTTATGCAAGAGCTCACTGATACAAATATATGGCAAATCCAATATGCACAGTGTAATATAAGCTAAATGTTTACATTCATACCCTGCAGTACAAGTGACATCTATCAAAGTAGCTTCTGCATTGTAATGCTGCACAGCCATTTGAATATCTAATGGCGTTAAAACCATAAGGGCATTTTCTGTAAGCATACATCTAATGGGATTCCAAACTGAAAAATGGCTTTGAATACTCACACGCAGGTGAATACATTTACACTCACAGAGAACATTTAAATGTCACCGGCCAAATTTTAGTACAACGCTGTTGAGAGCAGCGGGCTACAAGAAAGTAATATGGTAATTATGCAAATGAGCAGGTAAAGCCCTAGAGAGGTGTTTATGTGAAGTCAGTGAGGAAACGCATAACAACAGATTTTGCATTCAAGTGATGCATGGCTAATAGAAAACCAGAAGAACAGGTTGCCTGTCCTATAATTAGACTCATGACTGAGAAAAATACTCCTAATTTATACAACATATCAAAATAACTGTTTCTTATTCCAAAGTAAGATAAGCTGTTTAGGAGGATCAGTCCATTTTGAAATTGAATTTAGAGATTTTCCTAATGTTTTTTGTTGGCCATCATTGATTAATAAAGTAATTGTTTCCTAAGTGGTATATTAAATAGCAGATGAATTGGTTAGGTTGGATTAATATAAAGTCATGCACTGCACAGACACCCAGCCCAAGGGGTCTTTGCTGCTGAATATTTGTCATTTTGACCACGTTTCTTGAGCCTGATCACAGCCAGGCTGCTTCCTGTGGCTGCACGTCATCAGAACATCACCAAATGTCAACATCTGTGCCTCAGCAGGCCTTGGTTTCATAACCATTACCTGGTGTCAGGATTTGATTGCATAATGGTTTAATAAATCCTGCCCATATGATGAGTCGTCACGCTGCAAGCCTTCTTCTGGTCTCGTGCTAGTCATCACACTTCATATGGTGACCTTTGCTTCAGTGCCGCTGATGTGTGCTAGTCATCTCCCTTCATATGATGTGTGCCCTCTACCTGCTATACGATCAAATGGCCAAAGGCTGCACCTCAGAAGGTGTCACTGTGTTGCATGTTGTACACTGTTACCCTGCATCCCAGGAGCCCTTTGTCGTGAGTGTATGGCTACAAAGGGGCCCATCAAATGCTAAAGGACAAATGCTAATTTATGCAAACATCAGCTCTAATGCTACTTTTGCATGCCTGTGGTGCTATTAAAGATGGTTTCCTTCAGTGGGCTCGTGCATCTGTAAATATTTCGAACCAAAGGAGAATTGGCCCATTTGCAGTGAAAGAGAAAAACTCAAAATTTCCGCAGCTGTGATTCTGGTTGTCCCGATTGTTTCTTCTACAGCCTGTTACTCTATTGGTCCTGCTGTGCTGTGTGTTTTTACCAAAGTATCTTTGTCAGCTTCAGATATATGATGCATGGGGTCACACTAAGGTGTAATATCGTTTACGTTGGTCATAGTGCAAATGAGAAATACAATATAAATACAGAGACATACAGTATATTCAGAAAGTATTTTTTCAAAGGTTTCAGCCTTATGCTTATGGTTTCCTCATAGATTTATACTCAATGCCATATAATGACAAGGTGAAAACAGAATTTTGGAAATTTTGGCAAATTTTATTTTATTTATTTATTTTAAAAACTGAAACATCACATTGACATAATTATTCAGAGTGTTAGAGGACTTGCCTGAACAGCTCAGAGACATAATTGTGTGGAGCCACAGATTGAGGAAAAGCTACAAAAATCTTGCAGCATTGAGCGTTTCCAAGATCACAGTGGTCTGCATAATTTTCAAACAGTACAATACAAGTTTTGAACAAACAAGATCCTTTTTAGAGTTGACTGACTGGTCAAACTGAGCAGTCCAAGGAGTAGAGCATTGGAAAGAGATGACCAAGATCCCAATGGTCACACTGGCTAAGCTCCAGAGATATTGTGTGAACATGGGAGAAACTTCCAGAAGGGCAATCATCACTTTTTGTCTCTGAAACCCTTAAAAACGTAAAGAACTAACACTGTTCCACCTGTTAGATTAGAGTGATTACCCGGGGATATTTATGACTTACTCAGTTGAGATACACACACACACACACACACACACACACACACACAAACAGCTCATATAGCTCTGTCAATCAGAATCCAGAAAATACAACCGGGGACTTGTATTATCACAAACAGGATTTCTTGTGTAGCTGAATAACTTCTTGGATTTAAGGTAGTCTGCGTTAAATATAAGTGAATTATGATAAAGTCCATTTAAACTGGGGTACCCTGAACTAACAGTCATGAACAAAGATCATGCAAATTGAAATGGAAGTGGAATGTGCAGTAAATGAATAGGTGTGCGTCTAGACTTATTAGTTCTTTTAAGAGTCTTAGACTGGGAGGGGATGGACTGCTCAGCATTCATGTAGTCTTTTAAGCCTCACTTTTCTGGCTTTGATGCTGTAGAACCTCCTACCAGACAGCAGTGCATCAAAGAGGTCGTGGAGGGGTGTGATGGGTCCTTGATGATCCAAGGAATTTGTATCCAAGTATTTTGACATGACAATATCAAAGTAAATTAACAATCAATCACACACATCAGTCAGAGGGAATGTCATTCACCATTATCTTTTTGTTAATCTACATGGGACCACAGGTTCTCATTATTATCATGACTTTTGTCCTCATCTGCACAGTTAATTGTGACAATTGTGTCATGTTGTGTTAATCACTCCTGCTACTGCTGTGCTGTGGTGCTCACGTTGTTCTGGACAACAGTGTCTGTGGTGATTGTGAACGAGGTGATAGTGCAGCTAATATAGAAACATGACTTATGCAGCTCATGGGATAAGATATTCCAGAGAGCATTTGCTATATTTCCATGCTGTTCAGACCCATTGAATCTCTGGAGAGTTACATCATACATGTCATTATACTTATCATTCTCTCTATATATAAATATATATACTCCCCTGATGAGTAATTTTTCAACACAGTAGTGTAACACAACATAAAGATTTGTGCATGTGATGAGTTGGAAAATTTGCACAGGTGGATAGCAAACTATGCACAGGACATTGGAACAGGCGTGAGGAATTATTTTAATTTGCAGTATGGAGCCACAGGAATAATCAGAGTGGGTGTGAAGAAACAAACAAAACAGGAAGGGGGGGAAAAGGTAAATGAATATGGGCAGGATGATGGTGAAGCCACCAAGTAACAACAGAGAATGCAGGTGCAAGTGGGGGTTAGCGTCAGTTTGTGAGCGAACAGAGGAACAGAGAGAGCAACACATACATAATGAGTGTATTATATGAGAAACAGGTGGTTTGAATCAACACAATGCTCATCACTCTCAGGACGGCTAAGCCCCTCCCCTATCTTACATATAATACCTTTGTTAGATAAGTAAAACCATTTGTTAAAAAAAAAAAAAAAAAAAAATCTAATATGAGCCTTGGGACATTCTGTACTTATGGGGCTCCAACCTCTGGTTGTTTTTAGCCTCTTTTCACAGGTCAAAACCAGCGGAAGAATATCACCATGACAACTGAGAAGACTCCCAGCATCATCGGCCCGTGACGTCACTATGCCCACCATCGGCGAGAGAGCAGGCGGAATGTGAGCGTACTGCTGCATGACTTCAGCTCTACCCAGCTGCCGTCTGCAGCTTCACGTACCACATGACACGTGCCAGTGTCACTGCATGTGTATAATCTGCTCCTTTGGAAAAACTAGATGCACCAAAACCTTAAGGTTTATTATTGTGAGAGCAATGCAATAATGTACAGAACCACATGATCAACACACTTGACAGGAAACCGTGGGTGTAAATGGACCATTTTCCCTTTCAGAGGATCAGCAAAAAACAGAAATAAATGTAAAAAATAAGTCACCAGTGTCCTGACAGAAGAAATATGAAACCAATCCTGTGAAGATATTTGGGAGGCAAAGTGGGCGCCAAAATGGACCAGTAGTGGTTATGAGTTTTGTGAGCTGGGGATATGAAGAATGGAATATTCTAAAACATAAAGGGGGGGGGGGATAGATCAATACCTACCTGACTGCAAAGATGCCCCCATCCCAACGACAAGCCTTTTCAGCTTTGCTGGACTGGAATTAAGAATGATTAATTGAAAAAACAGAGAATCAATATGATATCCTCAGGAAGATAAAATAGAATTAGGTGTCTGTGCTTCCTTTTCTTATTCTCTATGTTTCATTAAGAGTGTCCTTCAAAATCACCTGTAGATCCAGGTCTCCATGAACACTGAGGTGACCAACCAGCACATGTGAGAAAGATAAAACGGCATCCTACACTGTATCAGAAGAGCCAAAGAGCAAAGCTATTTTCTTACCCTACCCCCCCCCCGCCCCCGCCTCCCATTTTCAAATTTCAAGTCTATCTTATATTTCAGTTCAGTTTCAATCACTGCAGTGGCTCTGTCACCTCAAAAGGCTCCCAAACTGCCACTTTACAGCCACCATCGAGTCTTCCAGGCTGGAGTGAGCAGCGAGATCAATGCTGAGGAGGACCCACTCCAGTAGCACCAGAGGGATTCTTGTGGCTTCCCACTTCTTGCACCAAGGTAGCACTTGGCAGAGCTAAGCAGGAATGAGATGGAGCAGGTGGAACAGATGGAAGCAGGAACATGGTGTGGATGGAAAAAATGCTCTTTTATTTATGTCTTTAAAAAGACATTTGGACATTCACACCTCTGTCTTTCTTGCTGGCTTAGTCACAGATTGAGCGCCTCACACCTTTCCCAGCTCACAGTCAACTCATGCCAGGGCGCTTTTCATGGTGGCGCTCACCGCATGGAATGATGGGAAGGGGTCAGGTCACCCAATCCTGTAGCGGCTACAATATCATGTCGCCGTGTGGATCAATTAACCTGGTCAGAGTAGGCACCCTGATTCTAGTTTGTGAGCTAGGCAGGCTACCACTCAAAAGTATGAGATGGGGAGGGGAGGGGGGCGGGGCGGGGCTGACCTCAGGTCACTCCACTGGAAGTTTGAGGTGGGGGGAGCAGGGGAATCTGTCAAATACTTCTAACTTTGTATAGTTCCAAATTTATTAATAAGAATGATGAAGTGTCTAATGGTGTTTTTTTTCTTGTCATATCAATCATGATTGGTTATCTTTGATGACGCCTGCCTTCCCAATCAGAGAAATTCACCATTTCCGATTCAGGCAAACTCCCCACCATCCCAATCAAACTCTCCCACACAAACAGCTATTCTCATTCCCATATTCCACCATTCTCTCTTACATTAACTATCCTTTTGTCACTACCACATGATTATTTCCATTCACACAGTGGCTTTGGAAGGAGTTTGACATTGGAGGAGGAGACAAGATTTGCGAGGAGGGAAGGTGCAAAAAGTCTGATAAAAGGTTGCTGGTTCAAATCCCATGAATGCCAGGAGTGATCCAACTCCATTGGGCCCTTGAGCAAGGCCCTTAACCTGCAATTGCTTTGTTCTGGGTATGATATTAATCTACACCCAGGCCTATAAAGAGGTCCTCCAACTTACAGGGAAAATTTGGGGTTTGGTGGCAGGATTGACACCCCAATTGCTGGGGAAAAACACACACTGTTTCCTATGCAAGTATCTAAGGGTGTCCTCTTCCTCAAATAAGCTAAGTGCAGTGCACTTTATCCACACTTAAGCAAAAACCATATGGGCGTGGCCTTCCGAAGAAGGTTCAGTTTAAGTGTGCAAAGCTGTAAAACGAAAGTTTACATAGTCTAGGTTACAGTGAAGGACAACCCCAAACACAAATGATAGTGTGTTTCTCCTTCACCTCATCAGAGAATGTGTGTCCCATTGTTTTTAAAAAATGCCCAGGCACTTGTGCTCTTCACATACACTTGCGCACTTTGCGTCTTTCGTCAACATACATCAACAAAGTGTGTAGTATGTCACTGTGCTTGAGTAGGATACTTACAGTTTTTCAGAACTGCTAAAATCCATTTCTTAAAATGTGCTCTTTTCTCAAAACACTAAGCACAAACCCTAACATTTAAGCTACACTCACAAAACCTTTGACTCATCTTGCAAAATCAAACAATTTAATGAAAACTGTATTATCTTTCTCAAAAGCAAACACGGCTTCCAGATCGCGCATCGACCCATTCGGTACATAAGCACTACTGAGCAGTCATCACACACTATAGCAAAAAATTACAAAACACTACAGTCAAAACTATTACTGGCATGTAGAGAAATGTTTACTGTGGATGTGGTCTTTTGCATGTTGAGCTGCAAAATTAGAAACCAAAAGACTATAGTAAAAAAAATTGTATACAATTATACTAAACCGATTTGTAATGTTTGCAGTATTCAGTACTCCATAAAAGTTAGGGTTAGGGTTAAAATAAAAAAATCCAAAAGAGAGACGTATTACAGTAAAATGTTGTGCAACTGCCAGGCTAGAGTCAAGGAAGAACATTTGTTCTGCCTCATCACCATGTCTCAGGGCCGGGTCAGGACAGAGAACTTTGTCAACATCACAGGAAATGCTCTCCCTTGCTGGGCGATGCAGTCTGTGTGACCCATTCGTACCTTGACAGGTGGTTGGTGACTGTTGTGCATACATGTGGAGTGTCATTCAAAACTTAATTCCTCCCGAACACGCTTTGCTCGCAGGGACAGTTTTCTCTTCAATCCTTAAAATCTCATCAGAAACAAGATGCTGCTGTTTTTACCTTGAATTGATTTAACTGATTCATTTGTGAAAAAAACATCAGCCAAGTATGCAAGCTGAGCCAAGAACCTCACATCTACATAATTGTTTGCCAGTGGGGATTCTTTTCTGTTAGAAAGCAGTGTACTTCATTTCTCAGCTCAAACAAGCCACTGAAGACCCTTGACAACCATCTCATCTCACTGTGATGCAACAGCTGAACATGTGCAGAATCCATACCCTTGCATAATGCAAAAAAGGCATGGAGTTCATGGCATTCGTCTTTATTGAGTTTACAGGTTTTTTTGCAGCTCAACATGCAAAAGACCTCATCCACAGTAAACGTTGCTCTACATGCCAATAACAATTTTGACTGGTAGTGCTTTAAATTTTTTGCTATAGTGTTTATGTACCGAATGGGTTGATACGTGATCTGAAAGCAGTGTTTGCTTTTGAGAAAGATAATATAGGTTTCAGAAGATTTTTTGATTTTGCAAGAGTCAAAGGTTTTGTGAGTATAGCTTAAATGTTAGGGTTTGTGCTTAGTGTTTTGAGAAAAGAAGAGCACATTTTAAGAAATGCATTTTAGCAATTCAGAAAAACTATAATAATTACTGTAGGATGCAGTGCAGGTGTGCTGATTTATGAGGCACTGCCGGATAAGTTGACGGTCATCTCTGGTATTAGAAAGTTGCTTCTGCCCTCTGGCTGGCTGGTTTTTGGTTTGCCAGTGTCTCTTGCTATACCGTGTTCTTGTGTACTGCTCTCTTGTAAACTTTAAGCCTGGAAGCAGCCAGCCTCACAGTGTAGCATTCTACCAGCAGAACAAGGATTGAACCAGGATTTAAAAATTTGGAGTAATCTCTTTATTTTTTCCAGAGCTGTAGATGTTGTACTATGTATATCAACCCTTGTGTCTAGGCCCTTGTTTGAAACTGCCCTGCGTTTTCCACTTTAAGTACAGTGAAAACCCTCCCCCTGTCACTACTATTTGAATATTGCACAGTGGTCCTGGGGAAACATTATTTCCATGCCCTTGTATACTTCTATATGGCTGGTATGAAATGAAGGCCCCTTGACGTAACCTGACTGAGGCCTGAGGTGTGCGACTTATCCTGTATTCACGTATGTGTCCACAAGAGGGCACCCTAATGCTGCCTGTACTTAGCTCTAAGACGTGAAAGTAAACTGATGGAATGCACAGAATGGGGAATGACAGGAACACAAAGTGAGATGTAGGAATAAATAATAAATAAATATTAAAGAGTACTGGTAACAATGCAATAATACTGTCAGTGAATAATAAATCATAAAATCAAATAAATCAAAAAATAAATTTTGCCTTGTATGTATACATATACAGTCTAGAGGGCAGCATGGTGGTGCAGTGGTTAACACTGTTGCCTCATACCTCTGGGACCTGGGTTCGAGTCTCCGCCTGGGTTACATGTGTGTGGAGTTTGCATGTCCTCCCCGTGTCGTCGTGGGGTTTCCTCCAGGCACACCAGTTTCACCCCACAGTCCAAAGACATGCTGAGGCTGATTGGAGTTACTAAATTGCCCATAGGCGTCCAGCAGGATAAGCAGGTTGGAAGATGGATGGATGGATGGATGTATATATTTCTTTTTTTAAATCCTATACCTGCTGATCATAATGTTTTCAATTTTTCCAGCAGACCAAATAACAGATTTTTTCCAAATTTTAAATATTCTCAAATTTTGCTAACACTTATTGGCATTTTTCCTATTTATAATTAGTGATATTGTGTCATTTGCCACCATTATCAGGTCCCTGAAAACATTTTAAAAGAGCAAGTGTTACGTGGTGACAGTAGTGTCCCTAATATAATATCTGATAATCAGTGGTGGACATTTCAGGTCCAGAAAGTAAAAATCCAAACCAGGATTTTGTTTCAACCAACCAGTTGAGCATAAA
>JAODJU010000046.1:18457535-18470996 GCA_026776725.1 Gnathonemus echidnorhynchus
GGGGTGGCTTTGCCACGGGTGGAATGCTGTGCGGGGGAGGGGAGGGACATTCTGGCCCCCAGGAATGACAGGAATGGCCGTGCCCTAGGTGAGGCCAGGTGACTCTTTCCGGGTCTACGTGTTGACTCTTTCTACGTGTTTACTCTTTCTACGTGTTGACTCTTTCTACGTGTTGACTCTTTCTACGTGTTTACTCTTTTGCTTTGGAATGTAGGGCTGGGCCTTCCCTGCTTGCCCAGCCCTAAGTGCGCACACTCACGCTATTGGAGGGGCGGTCGGTTAATGCTCAGCTACACCATCCCTAGGTGCCCTCAACACACACAAACAAGCACTCTGGGGGTGTATTGTGCATAATAACCAAATCCACATCCCGCACTTTATTTCCTTCTCTGCGGAACCAGACAAAAAATACTATTATTCTGATCATTTCCATCAGTGCATCTGTCAATGCATCAGGCTTCCTGGAAGAACTCCAGTTAATTAGAGTCAAGGCTCATTAAAATGCGCAGAGGTACGGTGAGTTATTACAACAAATAGAAACCTTTTTGATCCTTACAGTCCTATGGCCTTATCAGCAAACAGACAAAGCTGAAAGAGAGCTTGTAAATACTGGTGGCATCATTATTTTTCTTAGTGGGATATAGGTTGAAGTTTGTTCATTTTCAGAATTACTGGGGCAGCAAGTCTGGAGGCTTTCCAAGGAAGTGCGGGGCATGACGTATTGGTCAGTGTGGATGAGGCGTCACAACAATATAATATAAAGTAACTGATTTGCCTAAACTGAATATTTAAATTGACAGGAAGCTGGAATATTTGGAAGGAACCAATAATAACATGGAGAAAATGTCAGTCCACAATGGTACCCAATGAATCACCGGTCAGAATAAAGCACACGTTGAAAATGCACGTTAGAGATTATAGCCACCTTGATGAGGACCAAGATTGGTCTCCCTCTGGTTGATGAGGGTCAGTCCCATTACATTGCACCCGGCACATCCTCAGCTCGTCACCTGTGTCATGTCACCCCCACAGGGTCAGTTCTTGGAATGTCACTGATATCCAGACAAAAACTGGACAAAAAAGTGACATACAGGACTGGCTTATGTACATGTGTTTTCTGTCATTTGGTTTTTTAATTGAGTCTGACTACGCGTTCTTTTTTTTTGGGAGGTGGGAAGCGCATTTTTGAGTGTCTGTGAATATGTATTTACAGAAGCATTGATAGGTATATGAATTTCTGTTTTTGTGTGTCTTGTATGCCTCTATAGGTGTATTTTTCTGTATGAGTCTGTATGTGTCCATTGGTAGGTTCTGTGTGTATAGGTCTAACTGGATTTTTAGGCGCTTGTATGTCTACGGGTGTGTATGTATATGTATGTTTGTCCATTTGCAGGTGCATGTGCATTTTTGAGTGAGAAAAGGGAAACATATTATAACTTGTACATGCTTAACAGACTGTCTTGGGGGGTCAGTCATCCACCAGCAGAAGGTGAGAACAGCAAGGGCAACATTCCTGTTGGTTTGATAGGTTCAATGATTAGCCAGCAAACTACCTCCCAGGGACTCTGCAGGGGTCCAGAATATTTATGGAGAACACTGGGGGGTGGGGGGGGTACAAAGGGGTTACCAAGGATATTTTTATTAACAAGCTACCTTCTCAAGCTTTGGTCATGAGCTCATGCTTCTTAAAAGCACCAGATGAGGCAGTGAGGGTAAAAAAAGAACGTTTTCTCTACTTTGTCATGAAAGGTTACATTCCAATAGGGTTTTATGAACTTAACAGGAATTAATTAATTAACTCCTAATTTCTCTCCATTTCATTATGCCAGTAGGGCCATGGTGACCCAGGAGTTATTCAGTTTAAATTCATTAATCATCTTGATCAGTGGTCATCAACCAGCTGATCACAATCTTTCAAAAGGTTGATCTTTCAAGCATTCCTGGTTGCTTGCAACAATCAGAACATCACCTTCACACTGTTGCATAAATTAACATGTTTCATCATCATCATCATCATCATCATCTTTATTTATAAAGCACTTTAAAACAACCACAGCTGACACAAAGTGCTGTACATTAAGACCAAAAATCAACTTCCATAAGAAATAAATAAAATGCTGCATTGTTTAACTTACCTTATTAGCACACAGAGGTAGAGATGGAAAGGAGACCAGGGGGTCAAAACCTAATCACGACTGAAACTTTGGGGGTGACCAAGACCCAGTCAAGACCAAGGTAAGTCCAAGTCAAGTCAATTTTTGAGAACATGGTTTTAATTGTGCCTAATTAAAATTTAATTACTCATACAAGACAGTCTCAAGCAATGTTAAATACCAAATGCTATATCACTGCTAACCTTATCTAATGTATATTGCATGTTTATTTGAAATGTAAACCAACATTATAGCACCCATGGTGCTCAAGCATGCACACACACAGGGAGAGGGGGGGTCCCGATGATAAGATGATAAGGGGGGGGGGGGGATACTACAATCGATCTTATGTTCGGACAATATTGATCAAATCAAGTCCTGTATTGGTTCGGTTCAGAATGGAACACTGTATTTTATTTTTCAGTTCATACCAGTCCCATAATATAGGGAACAGGTGCCAACTCTATTCAGAACAGAAGAGTCTTCTCCCTATTTCATTTTGTTTTAAACCCATAAATGATTTATATGTCTGAGTATAAGTAAAACTAGTAGGCCTTGTATTGCATTCTGCGACCGTCTTTAAAAAAGTAAATAAAATGAATTGGCATACAATGAAGGTGAATAATAGATATTTTTATGAATTGTTTCTTTATTAATGCGTATATTATGGGAGGAGTAGAAGAAAGTGTATCACTGCGGTAGAAAGAAATCTTTGGTCCTGCGTCTCGCTCTAAAATTATGAGTCTGTACCATAGACACTGTAATCTGAGATCGATTCAAGACCAAGTAGAAATACTTTCAGATCTGAGACAAGACTGAAGTGAAAAAGTAGTGTCAAGAGCGAGACTGGGCTTGAGTACTACAACGCTGCATAGGTGTTACATTAGTACATGTGGTCACCAGCGCATTGACGGCTAGGAACCAACAGGCAGTGTATGTGTTTGATTTATGCTGCATTCCATTTACCTTGGAGGTCAGAGGTTGGAGCTGGGAATGATGTCACGCCTGAGTTAACCGCGTTCCAGTACAAGTCGGAAACCCATTTAGCAATATAGGGACCTGTTTCAAAAAGCTGGATTACTTACTCAGGACAACAACTTGTTGGATATAAAGTACCCCAGTTTAAATGCTCTTTCCCTTCGTTCACTTACAATTAGCCTCCTTAAATCTGACCAATTATACGGCTCAGCAAGAAATCCTGCTATCTGAAACAGGCCCCAGTTCTAGTCAGGTTAATTATTAGCAATATCAGATGATAACAATGCATTACACTGTATTTTGCACTTACAAACATCATAGCCACATGTCCATAGATAGTGTTTGGACAGTACTGTGTGTATCACTTATTTAATAAAACACAAATAAGACATATATTCTAATAAACAGTATATAACTATGCCCGCAGCCATCTTGAATACTGAGGTCAGTGTCGCAAAGGTACCTGTGACTTTCCGAGTCAAAATTCTGATGTTAGTCCCGATTAAAATTTCCAGCTTCCCAGTTCAAGTCGAACGCTGCATTATTTACAGGCTTGGATGATGAGCGCCGCACTGCAGAATGGATGTGAAAGGGTTAAAAACGTAACCTCCTGTCACCACCCCAACCTCCACCCCTTCCACTTTTACTGTCCCCAGATTTTATTTATTTTTAGAGGTAGTTCACACTACAAAAAAAAAGTTGTGGAGACCCCTGATCTAGACACATGATTTTGTTTATATAACATAGCAATGTTCAGGTTGTATATTTCATTAGCAAACGTGTATTATTGTCTCCTATATATGACCAATCACTCATGTCACTGAAAATAATCGACAGGTGTCAGGTAATCTACCATATCTCCCTATGTTCAGTGCATCAGCAATTTAATGTTTCACATATGGGTATAGATGAAATTTGGAGCTTTGAAAGAATTTTACATAGGTAGGAATAAGTCTGTGTAGTTTTTTCTCCAGAGCGACAGGTCATGCTAGAAAGGCCTTATTACTCAGTGAGACTTTGTATCTCATTTGTATATTTAAAATCCACACCAAAAAAGCTTCCAAAATTAGTTATTTGGCAATATAAATTAGTTGACATCTGACATTGTATCAAATCTGTGTAGCAATGTTTCAGTATGATACAAATATTTTGACAACAATATTGGCATAAACGACATTATAGGCTACTACTGCCACAAAATCTGTATAGCAATCTCCTTATTGTAGACATGGCCACAGACTCATAAACGATGAGTATCTGAAGGCCCCTCCATTGACTTCAGTATCTACTGTGCATTCCTTGAACAACTATGGCAGGTGCTATAACTTACAGGATATCAGAGAATTTAGAGTTTGGGTACCTATTAAAAAGTCAAGGAAATGGGTGGAAAGGGTCAGTTTCTTTTATGCAATAGTCTCCAGGTTCTCCATACATTCAACAGAACGTTTGTTTCAATAGTGTGCCAAAATATAGATTTTAAACACAACTCATGCCTTCACATTATCTACTGAATGTCCTGTAGTGAAAATGTTTAGTGTCACATACATCAAGAGCAGGGATTTGAGACTTAAATTAGGTTTTATTTTAAAAATACATTTGATAATTTAGTTCAGTAATATGTACACATACTTGTTTTTTATTAAGGCACAAAACCCAGCTACTGAGTCTGTGCTCTAGATGGAATGTAGTAACTGGAACAGCCAACTATTCTCATTTATGGCTTTTTGAGGACCCACACACACATTAATGTATTTGACACATTTTTGTGAGACACTGAAAATTCAGTCCATTTGTGTGCAGTACTGAATCTTCGGTCCAAAATTATATATACCCTGTCTAATGACAAACACTACACAGTAGTTACGTTACAAAATGCTGCCTGTACAACAATGGAAATAAGGCTACAACTGAAACAGGTTAAAGGCAGAATTAAACTGAAGTACTGGTAGGGCAAATCCCGTTGAATCCACTAAGACGATGTTGCCTGGGAATACTACATAATATTACCAAGTCATCCAGCTTCTTGCTGAAAAGATAACTGTAGCTTAACGAGATTATGCCGGAGATAGTGGCGAGTCATTTATCAGCCTGGCAGAAAACGTAAAATGAATCTGAAAACCCAGGATTCCACTCACATGTCATATGAACTGATAACAGATGTGCTCAACAGATAAAACTCGCAGCCTTATAGCTAATAAAACTTGCATTAAGTCGAAATCCTAAAAGAAAAATTATTCAGTTCTTCTCCGTCCAAAGACAGCAGACACAGTCCTGACGATGCCCTTGATCCCATGCGCCTCCTTTTTAATGGCACGCGCCTCGCGGATCAGATCCAGCAGTGCGTGGAAGACCAGCAGAGCGCCGTGGTACGTCTCGGCGGCGGAGATCTCAAAAAAGCCACACCCCATGGAAAGGGCGAGCAGTCTACCCTCTTCGCTGGAAACCGTGCGCCGATGCTGCAGGTCGCGCTTGTTGCCGACGATTATTACAGGTACGCTCCCTGGAATCTTACTCTTGCAGTGCCTGATGTGTTGCAGCTGCTGGCGCACCACGTTGAAGCTTGAACGATCACAAATGCTGTAGACCAAAATGAAACCATCCGCCCACTGGAGCTGCTTCTCGGTGATGCGTCCAGATGTCCCCGGGCTCTGAATCAGAGAAGGTTACTGTTGTGATCAGGTTATTGATACACTAACATGCAAGCAATGAATGAGAATTTACGGCCAAGTGTAGAGTACAAGTGTTAATTAGCCCACTAAACACCGGGAAACGTATTTAATAATTCAGTGTTTAGTTTTCCACAACTGAAAAAAAAAAAACATTCCAAAGAATCCACACCTTACCCGTGCATATATCGAATCCCAGATATTGAAAGAAATTTCCCGTCCATCAATTCTGTCACTATGATAGTAGATCCAATCTGAGGATTGAGAAAGAACAACACTGAACTTAGTGTCAACAGTACTTAAAGTGACTGATTCCACCTTAACCATTTGAAATACTTACCTATATCGCCATATTCACCGATGAATCTTCTGGTGATAAATCGCACCGTTAGCGCTGAAAACATGAGAACTCAGATTATCTTTTCATTAAGGCCTATTAGTTAACTTTGGATAACGTTAGCAATAAATGCACGTCACTACACGTCAACTCTGGTTTTATTATGGAAATGACGGTGCGAGGACAAATGAACGCCATGTGCGTTTCAAAAAGTAGCGCAACAACTTAATTCATGAATACACAAAAATAATAAATAGTAAGAGGCGTCTATACTTACCAGTTTTCCCAACATTTTCTGCTCCAACTAATAAAATATTGACGTCCACTTTTTGTTGGCTAGTGTCCATTACTTTCCCGTTATCGTGAGAACGGCAATTAACCTCAGCAATCATTTGCAGCTCACCGTTGCTACACACAATTCACTCTGGATAGAGTGGCTGACTCGCAGCGGCTTATTTATAGAGGATGGGCGGACGCTGCTTCGGGGGAAGCTCAGGTGATCCAACTTTGCTTACATCCAACTTACATTTTATAAAGTAAATAACACGCTTATTTAACTTTAAGGCAGTCTCTTCAGTGAGACTGAATGGCCGAGACTTCTTTCATAATGGGTAATAAATGAACGGTACACGCCAGATTTTTGTAACTTCATAAAGCACAACAGCTAGCGCCTTGAAATAGCACTGAAGCTTCAACATTTTTTAAACGATTAAACATTTTATACACTGTTTAAAGAAGCGATAGGAATTATATTAGAATTAGGTGATCAATGTTAGCACACCACAGCACACAGTGCGCAACAACGAAATGTGTCCTCTGCATTTAACCCATATGTGACTTTCGTGACGTAGCAGGGGGCAGCTAATTCGGCGCCCGGGGAGCAGTGCTTGGGGACGGTACCTTGCTCAGGGTACCTCAGTGATGCCTTGCTGGTCGGGGATTCGAACCTGCAACCCTTCAATTACAAGTGCGCTTCCCTAACCATCAAGCCACCACTGCCCGCAAAACTCAATTACAAGTCGAACTTTTCAGGATTCGATCCAGAGTTCTGGACATTAAATGCAAGTTCTAAGGTACAATTGCAATTTCTCCAAAGCTCTTGACAGCTAGAACATACTATCTTATACATATCTTATAAAATAAACAATACATTTTCCCCTAAACTTTTTGAATAAAATTGTAAGTATGCTACAGGTCAAACTACTGTACATAATTTCAAAGAATTTAATGCCAACTTCCGAGCAACTGGACTGGCACGAAATCATTCCTAAATAAAAGGGACTGTTTGAGCACATTAGCGCCCTCCTGTGTTTAATCTACCTAATAACAGGAAAAAAAAATATATTAAATATATATTCGTGTACTAGCCCGTTATTTTACGAACACTTGTTTATGACTCTAAAATCTATTTTGTTCCATCTGAAATGTTAAATTGTAAATTTTATATCTGGCGCCAAATAACCATGGGATTTAAATAGTACTGTTAAATGCATGGCTGAAATGAATCGCTCAAACACATTTTCGCGTTAACGTTTAGCATTTGTAGTCAGATCTGTTACTCACGCTGCATGTATCTTCACATGGGTACGTATAACTGACTCTGTATTGTTTGAATGCTTGGGCAAATGATATACTTAGCATAGCCATTTCAGAGAACTGGATCCTTTGCTTTGAAAAGTAATTGATGCGTGATATTTCTGCCAAAAAAATTAATGGCATTGATCTCTTTTTTCCGTGAAATAATGTCTAGTAGTAGAGTCATAGGTAGTGGTGACAGATACTCTCATTCCTGGCCAGGATTAATGTCCATGGATGTCACGTCACCTGCCAAATGCAGATCCTACATGACATTAGTCCAGAATCCCATTCCAGGATGTAAATGGCAAAAAAAGCAACACTGGACAGGATGCCAGTGCATAGCAAAAAGTATGACTGTGTGATCATAGTGATGAAAAGAGTGACTGTATAAAAATGACAAAGCACTTTGTGTTTTTTTTATTCTTTTCTCCCAAGTGTTCTAAAGGTGATTAACCTACTGAAAAAATGTTTATAGTGAGTGAGATACATAAACTGCATAATATCCAAATCCTGCTTTAAAATATGGAATCAAACATTAAAATACATACCACTTTTATTGTAAAAATGTACTAAAGTAAAACAATAAAACATGGAAATGTCAGTTCACAGGAAATGTGGTAAATAATTTTCCCGTCAGTCAACTGTTGTAGCAATCCTTATGGCGTTTCGTGGGTGGCTCACACGGATTCTTCCTCAGGAACTCTCTCATCCTCTTCAGTGTCTCACTGTATCTTGGGCTTGCCGTTTCAACCCATTTCCTAGCCTGTGGCTTCTTTCGGAATGCATACTTCGGAAAGTCGCCAGTGCTCTTCCCAAAGACTTTGAAAAGGGTCTTCTCGAAACAGCTCCGCAGCTTGGCGATTTTGCTGGATTCCTGATAGGCAGAGTCGCAGTAAGGTATAGGTGAGGTAATCACCTTCATGCACCACAAACAAAACAAGAAGACAGGAGGAGAAGCAGGCCGATAAGGGCCCGAAGGATCATACCTTTGAACTTTTTAGGATGTCAAACAGGAGCCGGACGTCAGACACAAACTGAGAGGCAGTGCGATAAGGAGACTTCAGTTCCCGTGACAGACGGCCTTGTATGCTCATGATGCTGATGCTACGCGAGGAGTGAGACGACGACTGAAACTGAAAATAAGACACAAAATCCAGTTAATCACCCAGATCAGTGTACAAACCCTTCGACAATGAATGCTCTGCAAGAGGCAAACCACACATGAAAAATTCACACCTCTGCTGGCTGGTACAGGGCCGAGCTGTATGTCTCACACAACAGCACAAGTAGCACGTGTTCACATTTCTGCCAATGGGGGGAGACAAGAGAGGAGAACGGTGAGCCAGTCATAACAAGCTTCCTAGTTAACCTACCGCTATACAGAACTTCCCTGCTTAGATATACATAAATACCGTATAGATATCTATCAGCAATGTTATATTTAGAATATCAAGAGCTGTAGCCTGCCCACACACACACACACACAGAGTGTCGTCTAAGTCTCTAATCGCCACTACAGAGCAAAATGACCAGACACATACTGTTAAAAAGCTTGGTGGGAGAGGGCAGCCATGAAGGGGAGACTGCTTACACCTCCATAGAAAAATAAAAATCTATTACATAGGATTTAAACCACATAGCATTTATTGTGTTCAGCTGTAGTCAAGCATTTACATACTCTCAGCATCCACATGTACAGTGCTCACAAAAAGTCCTGGGATGTTACTTTATTCATTTGTTTACAAAACAAATAAAATCGCATGAGAAGCAACCAGAAGGGTTTAAGTTCAGCATTCAAGTAGTAATAAACTGAAACCCAAATCATAGTTCTAAAAGAGCTGTTAAAAAGTTCATTGACAACAGGTCTCATTGGGTACTTTTTAATTAGTAACACCTTGGCAACAAACATTTGTGTTTAGCATCCCTTGAGGGCCCATGATAACTGCATTTAATAGCAAAGAGGCAAGAACAACACTTATTGAAAAAATGTCTGTGTGGAAGATATGTGCACATTGATTGTTAATGGACTTAACTTATGAAAGCAATACATTTGCAACATTTTTGCAGAATTAAGCAAGCATCCCAAAACTGTCAGCACTGCATGCTATGGCAATATTGCACTTTCAATGATTTATACGACTGTTCTCTGCGACTAAACGAGTATATACCATGCATCTTCAATGCAAAAAAGATCAAAAATTTAGTGCAAGTTTTAATATACTGTCGGTTTTTTGAAACCATCACAGTGTCAAAATTATATGCCTGAATGTTTTCGTTCCAACCCACACTGCATTCAACATGCCACATTCATTATTAGCCTATTAAGGACCATATAAGCCTGATGAAGGCAGGGGTTGGAATGAAAACGTTCTGGCAGGGAGAAGCGCCAGGAACGGGATTGAGAACCACTGATTCACAAAATCAGGAGGAAGAACAATGTGCTGGGTGTGAAATGGAGGCCAATCTTAAAGCTAGGCTTACCCTCTGCTCCAGGAGGCTTAGAGATGGGTGCCCATCCACACTACTGCAGTACTGATCCCCCAAATCTGAGAAGTCCCTGCACAGCATGCACTGCCAGTGGCCGCTGCTGGAGAATGACAGAGGAACTAGCGAATAAGCTTAAGGTTCAATGAATGAAAGGACCATCCAACGTATAGATGCTTACACTCAATACAGCAACAACTCCAACACTACACAATACTTTAAACTATACTTGGTTTTCAGTGGTTGCCACAGCTAACCAAAAATTAGCTTCGATATCAACTAATCCACAAACTAGAGTTTAATTTGTTAATGCAGCTTCAGTTTGGTTTCTGGCTATGAAACCCTTAAAACATACCTAGAGCAAAAATTTTAGTATGTTGTAGCTTACACATAGATATTTCCAAATAGGTCGAGCATGCAAAACGATCAAAATTTATACAATTAAATGAACAACTGAAACTACAAAATTACTTTACAGTCAACAATCAACATACAGTAAATCACATAAAATTTATGCTGGTGCACGATGGGATTCGAAACGAATAATTCATAGTTGTTGTGGTCTGCATTGCTGCAATGCATAGTTACACTTCTGGGGAGCTGCGCATCAGGCTAGGCGTAGGATATGCGGCTGTGCTGTACCTACGGCATCGATTCGACGCAGAAGTATAAACTGCCCTTTAAGACTGTAAGGTCTTAACTCAGCTGAACTGCAGAGGTATGCTACGCCGCTGAGCCGAGTCGACCAATCGCAGCTTGTGATTCCACAGTCACCCAACAGCATGCCAGACAGATGCATGCATTCCGCTTGTTCTCAAAACTGCTTAATATAATGGTGTTCTCTTCCCCAGATGCCAGACTGACACCAATACTAGTAGACCTATATTCTCGAATGAGTGACCCGTGCAGGTCTGCCACGACCTGAGCACCTTACCTCATTTCAGAGTTGACTGATGGGATGTGACACTTCCTGTGGAAGCTGCAGCTGCATACTGAACAAACGATTGCTGCCCCTGGGACGCGGCAAACGGCACAAAACCGCGCCCTGTCATTCACAGGGGGGGGAGGAGGGGCTCTCAGGCAAGTGGACACAGTGAAAGAATCCGGAGAGACAGGAAACTGCAGGGGGAGACAGCAGTGGTGCAGCTTAGCGAAGGCTGATGGACAGTAGAAAACCAGGTACAAGGTGAAGGGCGCATGTCACTGTTGTTAAAAACACAATAATCAGCAGCTGGGGGGCAGAAGGTACCTGGCCCCTTTGTTCCATTATCTGCAGCAGGATCTCATTCTTTTTGGTGCCTGGGACGACATAGAAGCTGGGCAGAGGACGACCCGGAAGTGGCTTGGGGATGGGAATTCGAAACAAGGAGACACAAGGCAGCAGGCACCTACGACGATTGAAGGAGACCATTTTTACACTCATGAACAGTGTAGATGCAACTGATTGGCGCTAATTCAGTTGATGGTGGCCGCTAGACTGCATTACAGAATACATTCAAAAAGCGAACACTGCGATGTATGAAAATAAAACAGACTGTTTTTAGGCCTGATATCTCCATTCACTGGACAGAAAACATCCTAGTTTATACCTGTCCACTGGCTCACTGTAAGCATGGATCCCTGTAAAGAAGTGATAAAAAAGTACAATCAATACATTAATCACGATTTTTTTGATTAAAGGTAAAACAAGTTTGGTTAGCACAGACAGCTGACACGTACACTAGTTAAATATGCAATACAAAACTATTTTTGCACTATGTGCATGGCTGTACATTATGTACTGGTGTATGCATGAGAATTTCTCCCTGGTACCAACAAATTTATTTTATTTAATTTTTATAGCTCCAAAGCAAAGCATTCCTCTTACTGGGAACACTGGCTATAACGGTACATTTCATACTTACTCCCACTATCCAGGTTGGTCTCCCCACTGTCATCATCCTCCTACAGGACAGAAGAGTCAGCCAGGTGCAAAAGAACTATTCCCATGTAGGACACTTAACATCAAACTGTCTACCTCAATGATGCACCTACCTCAAGCGGACACCCGAAACCTTCGTCTTCTAATTTAACCTGGGTGGAGCTTAGGGGGGATCCTACTTTGACGTTCTTCAAACTGGTGAATCCCTCGGACATCTTCTGTTGACCCGGCTCCGGGCTTAAGGAGTCTGACTGAGGGGAGGTCACTGTGCGTCCTTCCCCAGCTGTGGTATCAGCTAGAGGCATATCAATGAGTGTAACAGTTGCCCTGTTATGACTATCTGTGGTCATTTCCTGAGACACTACAATTTTGTCTCTGCTGCCTGCAGTCATGATGGTAGGGTGTTCAATGAGCACAGCTGTCTCACTGTCTGCCCCAGCGACCGTGGCTGCTATAACTGCATTTCCAATACCCGTGTTATTGTCTGCAGTGACCATAGGTACTGTCGCAATGTCTGTGCTCATGGGTGCAGTGACCTGAGTAGCCAGTCTCTCATCTGCGCTAAAAGGTTGACTGCTGGCTGTACCCTCAGTAACTGAATCCTCCGTGAACAAAGGCGTGTCTGCCTCCATTACTGTGGAGGTCGGCTCGTTCTCAGAGGCCGTGAGAACTTGCTTGGCTTCTGGCGAGCCGACAGCTGGGGGCAGCCTCTCGCAGGGAGAATCTGCGAGTGCTTTCACAGGTAGCACACTGTAGGGGGTGCCTGGAGGCAGCTTGATGACGGTCTGAGCTGAGCCTACACAGATGGCTGGTGTGTCGACAGATCCCAGACTCTGAGGTGTGGTGATCTGGCTAAATGCATGTGCGACTTGATACTTAGGTCGCGTTGCAGCTGCATGAAATGTTTTTACCTTTTCAAGGTTGGCTTTTACATTTTGCACCAGTCCAACTGTCTGGGGAGCCATGGGTACCATGACATTGACAAGGGAGGTAAGAAAGAGTGGCATGGGTAATGTCCTAGATGTCACCATTAAGGCAGAGGCAGGACGCACACCACAGGGAGCCGCAGATTTCCTAGTCACCTTGGGTGTGTCCAATTGCACTGAACAGAGAGACACCATAGGTGTTTTTGTCCAAGAGTGATGCGGAATAATGGAAGGAGGACAGGAGATGAGGGGAAAGGGAGAGACTAAAGAAGGAAGGGAATGTGGTCCCACAACAGAAGGGGGAGTCCAGGTAGTAGTGACAGGGATGGGGGAGCGTTCAATACTTTGGTGGGCCAAAGGAGAGAGGTGCAGATCTGGTTGAACAGAACATGGTTTGGGGGCATCAGGGCTCTGCCTG
>JAODJU010000046.1:18548689-18563748 GCA_026776725.1 Gnathonemus echidnorhynchus
CAAAGGTCCAGATTTAGCCTGCAGTCCCTCCGGAGGTGTGGAAGTTCCCCCCCCCCCCCCATCCCCACCCTGCCCCCCAGCCCACCCCAAACTGTACCCTTCAATCTGCATGCATTACAGCTGATTGACTGATAGGTTAAGGGAAATGAAGGGGGGATTAACCCTAACAATAATCTTAAAATTAATCCTAAGATTAATAATCTTGTGGAGATAATATTGAGGCGGCATTTCTATTTATTCTGCTAATGCAATGGTGTGAGAGAGAGTTTGATAAATTAATCATTTAAGGCAAATAAAATATTGAGGGCTATACTCCCACCCCCCATTCCTACACCCCTGCTAATGCATTCTGGGAATCAACCACCGGAGAAGTGACCTGGTCAAAATGGGAATGATTAAGAGAAATAACAACTCCTGGGAAGTGGCTGTCTGAAGTAAACCCAACGCCCTAAAGTCTAAACTCAGAGCTGTTTCTGCAAGTGATTAAAACCAAATGCAGCCCATCAGAAGCAGACCAGAGTCCAGTGAGTCATGAATCATGGAGCCCCAACAAAACATCACCACAACTGAACTCTTCACAGCTGGTTTCTCACAGGAGCAATAAACTGAAAATCCAAGTCCTATAGGAATCTACCACTGGACAAAGTAATAAACCTACACTATTTCTGGAAACAGTCATCTGTGTAGCACAGCTGAGTTTAAATTCAGAGTCAGGTGTTCAGAACTGTTTGAGGTTTTCTAAAAGAACATCTCTTTGGAGCACATTTTCAATAAATAGCTGTGTAGCCGCTTCAAGCTACATTTTTTAATTCTTGTTATAAAAGCAAGGATTCTCTGACCTGTTGTGGATGGATAAACAAGCTATTAGAATTAAAATGGGGTGGCCATGACTTTAAAAAAGAAAGGATGAAGTAGGACACTACGTTCTTAACAGAAATAATGAAAATAATGTCACATACAGAGACAACAAATATAGAGATTGGTGAACGCAGGAGCACGGTAAGGCTTTGTATGTGAACTTAACTCATGGAAAACCTTGTATCATAACCAACAGTTATTCAAAAAATGCCTTGTGAAATGGTGGAATTGAATCGTCTCATGTCGATTAAGTTCAATAAAGATTATCTAATTTGATAGTACTGTACAAACCAAACTAGCTTGGTTACACAAAAAGCAACACAGCGGTACATAGTGTTTGTGTCAGTCACTATTCTCATCCCACTGTTCGCTGTCAGGGCATATGAATGAGTAAGACATGGAATACACTGGACATCATCCCAGTGCTAAACTGGAATTATCATTTTGTAATTATGAAACATCATCAGGTCTGTAATTTTTCAGGCTATACTACTGTGGTCTTTGACAGCCATTTCAGTCCATTTCAACTTGTACTATTCCTCTTTGCTGATAGTTTGCCCTTGTCTCACATGCACTATCACGATTTTTTGTGACGATTATCCTTCCTATGTTAAATCATTTTGCAGCTTTTGTGACTGAAGAACCAGCAATTTTAGCACTGATAATCCGAATGTTTAAGAAAGGAGTCAAAAAGGTATGAGGTGTATGATTTATATTTCCTCCTGGCTGTTTTCACATATTTTGTCTCTAGAGTAAGTCATCACTTTTAATTAGTTCTCCATGGTACACCCACTAATCCAGTTTATTAGTTGGCTGAGAGTGCAGTTTGGTATGTTCCCACCCACAGTGTCATTAGAAGTTACAAAATGTCTTAATTAACATAGATAATTGAGCGGCAGCCACAGAAACAGGTACCTTTTCAATGACCTGACCCAAGGTCTTCAGTAAGCTGACAGCATTTGACACTGACCTGGACAATCATATGAACAGACCTGATCCGCCTCTAGACTGATAGGCTCAATCTGTAGCTGTCACTGTTTCAGCCAGACAAGGGCTCATTCAACATTATTATAATTTCATATACAAGGCCTCACCCAATACTGTTTTTATATATAGGTAAGGCCTCATTTAGTGCTGCAACTATAAATAGTTGACACCTCACCCCACATTGTTACAAAATATAGGTGAAATCTCACCGAACACACAGGCACGGCCCCTCCCAACACTTACTGTATGTAACAGGCGTCCCCCATTGCTGCTTAACATTACAAACACAATCAGCACCACAGCCAAGGTCACTATTCCCCTTGTCAGGGACCCATCAAGCCAAAGGGGGGTCTATTGGCATTTAGAATAGTGTTAAAAATTACTGCCATCTAGTGGACATAAAAACAGTGGCAAATCCTTAAAAATAAATTCTTGGTCAATAAGCCATATTGAATCTCTGTTGCTTACAATGTAATATATACATAATATGTAATAGCAAATATCTTATAAAAACTGATAATGTATTAAAGGCAATATAAGATGATATTTACTACATTATGTGCATGAATTGAATGCAGTTATTGAGTGAGGGTTTTTAATGCCATCATGAGTTGTTACATTGTGAGTCGTTAAATTTTTATTATGACATATGTAGTTACTATATTGTGGGAAGTTATTACATGAGTAGCTATAAGCTCCTACCACATGTTTACATGGTGAAAATAATTCACACGCTCATTTAATTTTTCAAAAGTCAATACTAACTGTTGCTCAAAGGTTCAATAATAACATGAATGCATAATGAATTTATAATATTTTACACTGCATATATGTACACTCAGGGGGCAGTCCATTAGGAATACCTGCTTCTTAGATAAAACAGTCTGCTCCTTCACACTGTGAATCACGTGGCTCTAATTGAATTCAGCTCTGTGACTCTCGTATGAAATCAGTAATTGAAGCATCCTAGCAGCTGTGTCTATGTGTCGCCATAATCATGCAGTATTCTCAACATGTCCACCATAAAAAGGATAGGAAACACTCTAGAATACCTCAGCGTAGTCTTTTAACAAGTTTGGGCAGGCTTAAATAGGGACAATGATTAGAGAGGTATGTGTGATTTTTGGCTTGCAATTCTCTTTTTCTTCTACCATTTAACATTCATCTCAATCGTGCCCAAGAAGTGTGTTGCTACTGAGAAAAGGCTGGACTTGCAATGTGTTGCTTTCCTTGAGGAAAATCGTACAGGAAAGACAACTGACTAGCGAGAGACCCTCTCGTAAGCAATCCTTTATATTAATAAAAAAAAACCCTGAAATGAGTCTTTCAGCACGAACAATATGAAAGCCAGGCTTAGTTCAGTTTTGAAATAATTAAATATTTCAACTGCTCATCAGACATTAAAGCTATGCGATTTTCCGAAGATACTATGAATATCGCACTTGAATATATCAGGAGGATTAGGATGAGATATTAATAAAATATAAATAAATAAGGATGAGATATAAATAAAATATTTCAACATATAATCTATAAAATACATAATTTAGAGTGATGTTCAGAGACCTTATAGTTTTCTTTTTTAACATAATTTTTTGAGATATGCTAAGAGAATATCCGTATTTTCAATGGCATTCCTTCATTGCAGGTAATCGAAATTCAATGAAATGATTACTCTACACTCGACTATTGAGACCTGGAATCCCAGAATCGAGTCCTTCCCTTTCTTGTTTTGAAATCCACCGAGTTAAGCAATCTGATTACATTTCTGGCCACACCAGATGTCATTTGCTGCTTTCACAAAACATCATAAAAGCTACTCCCACACCCGTCCCACACACACACAGACCTGTACTCACTTCTTTGTGGGGACCATCCTTTCATTTTTGTGGGCTAAACCCTGTAATCCCAGCACTGACAACCTTAACCTCTACCCATTCCTAACCTTAACCATAAGTAACCAAACAAAATACAGGTATTTTGGCATTTTTAGTTTTTTGATTGCAGTCACAGATTTTTATAAAATTGAAATTCCCCTTGTGGGGACCCAAAAAATCCCCACAATGTCAAAATAACTGGTCCCCATAATGTAATATATACCTGACCCATACATACACGTTTGCAGACACAAACACACACACACACACACACACAAGAGGGGCAGAGTGGTGAGAGCAGTTCTTCCAAAATAATGTAGAGCATGTTTGAAACCACAGGCACCTTTGCAATAAGTCAGAAGGTTGCCCAAGAATCATTACAGAGTTGGATATGCTTCAGAAAATGACAGATTATCATCTTGATATTTAAGGCATGTCAGGCACTCTCTGCAAAAAGGAGTTCAATCTTTACAACAATAACAAAAGACATGAACAAAGGTAACTGGGGACTTCTATGAAGCTCCGCACAAACAAATTAATTTGGAAAGAAAACACCAGCTATTTTCAGGTAATTACACACCGCAGAACGAAACATATGATAGAGAAGAAAACGAAGACATCTGGATCAACATATTTTGTGGACAAGAACCTTCTGTCTCACATGTTGTGACCTATAGGTGTCAAGTGGGCGCTGCCTTTCCCATCTCCCGGCGACTGCTGGTATCCTGAGACCGGGAGGTGAAGAAATAAGCCACCGCAGCGTTGACAGTCAGGGCCATTGTGATGGTGTCATATAGGGTGCGTGGTAAATTTTAAAAGTAGCATATCCAAAAAAGAGAAACCTTGATTCCTTTTGTGTTTTAAAGAAGATAAAAATTGAGCAATATGTGGAGATGTATATTAAAACAAAAAACATTTACATGCGTATGTATATTTACCGGAAACATTATTTTTTTAATAAAACATTTGGGAAGCTAAAATCGCCAGTTAAAAGTAATATAACCGGCTTTCCAGAATGCGGCAATGCTTGTTCGTGTTTTTTTCCCCACACTTCCCCTGGCCGTTTCTGCATTAGCAGACGTACATGGTGAAACTACCTGTCTGATGTTATCGTTAGGTCAGGCTTTACCAACATAAAGCACATTTCCTTCTATCCGAAGCACGTATTTAAAATCGAATCAGTCTGTTGTAGTTATAGTATCATGCTTCAGCTCAACTCGGTCGCATAAAAATAAAAGAGTATGTACACAAATATGAAGGGGTTAACAGCAGCAAGGATAAAAACACAGCACACCAGTCCAAACTTGCAAGCTAGCTGTTGCTCAAATGCAACGTGTTCCAACTCCTCTTAAAAGGTTCCAGATGGGCTTAACTCACTGCGCATACTTGAGATTGCCATGAAAAAAGTCCTCTTTGACACATTAAAAAGCACTGCCCTATAACAGCAAACCTAGACATATGTGAACTGAAAAATTTTCTTTTCAGTTAGTGTTGAGGTAACGGTTAGTGAGATCTGTGTGACAACAACCTTTAAGTGTCTCCCTGGGCTGTGACTCCCTGACTGACACGGAAGGTGGAATCCAGTTTCTTTTTTTTTGCGTCGGAGGGGAGGATACGGGATGCGAGCCAAGATGACAGAAGTAATGGAGCTCTGAGAGAGAAGCGTAACAATTACTGAACTTCGCGGAAAGAAACGTTTACTTTTAACAGAAAGCGCAGAAGAAACGAATCCAAATGGCTGAAAAGGTAGGGGGGAGCTTTTTGGTACTTTTAAGGAAAACCTGGACTGAGTATAGACTTAAAATGATACATTTTACGCACTTTTATGATACAGTATCGTACCTCGTCATTTCTCTATTCGCTCACCAGAAGCGTCACTTCTCGAGATTGTTAGCTTTATTAAACACCATATTATATGAAAAATATGTAGAAATAGGCATATTTAAACGATTTTAAAAATCTGACGCGGGACAACATCTGTATTTTATTAGCCTATGAGATTATGCTTGCACGCTGTTTCGGCGATTTTAATTCGTGACTATAAGTTCCGCAACGTATAACAAGCGAAGCGCGTATTCGTGGGGCAGTACACTTTATGGATGTTTCAGAAAAGACTGCCAGCTATAAAGCATGGACACTGTAATTTCTGTGTAACCGTCCGCTGAATTCGCTTTGGGCCATATTTAGTGCAATTAAGTTTTCCAGTGTCTGACCACCGCGGAGTAAAATGGAAAGCAGGGGGAATCAATCAGCCTCCTCCAGCATTCCTGTGCCAGGGCCAGGTGGTCTCTGGTCAAACGCAGGGAGCTCGGTCTGTCCTACGCGATATATGGTAGCACGTACATTGTGTGGACATTCTGCAAATAGGCCTATTTAAATATACTTTGCATTAGGCTAACCTGTAGAGAGTGTGTGTGTGTGTACATGTAGAAACATACACAGACACGCACCAATATATATAATTTTTATTTTTTTTATTTTAAACATTTTGAAATATGTTGAAAGTGGTTGACATTCCAGTCCATGTCCGTGGCAGGATTACTAAGGATTGGATAATTCCGCCCTTCTAGGGAATGGAAAACCGACAGTTAGTCACCTGTACTCCCATATTCAGTCTCTCCTCTGTTATTGCTCAACTGAAGCTTGCGGTCCTTTCAGCACTCCCTGAAGGTAAATAGTAGCTGCTATCACAGCCCTCACTGCTCAACCAGCAGGTATTTCAGGTGCCTCCTTCACTGGTCTATACCTGAGGGAACCGCCATTCAGAATGTGAGCAAGAAACTGCAGGCATGGTCTCTTTTAAAGGACACCCATAGTTCTTGTTAAAGTTATTTTACATAAATGATTAAAAAATAAATTGACGTTCCTTAACCCAGTTTTTCAATAAGTATAATACTGATCTAATGGCTGTGTATTCATACATGGCATTTTTTACTCATTCATTCATTAAATGTTGAAATGTTGCCGGCTGGTGGGGTCGTTTACATTGTGCACTGTCAGAAAATGCAGGATTTCAGTATTGGAATGATTTGCAAGCAAAAAACCCACTGTGAATGTTGACATTTCGACAGCAAAATCTGACCCTTGCGAAAAATATTTAAAAATAGTTGTAAGCATACCACGTCAAGCGGATAGCTGCACGTAATTTACTCTTGAGGTATGGGAGGCATGCAAAAGTCTGGTATGCATGTCAAGACAGACTTATTGTCTAGAAGTATGTTGGCATTTTGACTTGAATCAATGTACACATTATAGTACACCTGGCAATGCTCTCAGCAGTTTGTGTCTGAGACCAGAGTGTGGTCTCTTATTCTAAGTAAGTCCAGTTGTACAGCCTGACACCTCTGTCCTCTGTCTTAGGTTTCAGATCTGGAGAAGGCCATCAACACCCTGGTCACAGAGTTCCACAAGGCCGGTGGTGAGAACAGCAAAGGTCTGAATACAGATCAGTTCAAGAACCTCCTCTCCGCCCAGCTGCCCACCCTGGCTAAGGTAAGCTTCTCTGCCGTGTACTCAGCCACACCTGCCATTCATCACCAAAGGTGTGGCCCTACCTTCAGCTCAACTGCCTTCACAGTTAAATGGGCCAGGAAACCAGTGTCCGTTACATTTATTTTTTCTAAGAGGATTTTTTTTTTGTAATATGGGATCCTTATCACACGGTACCTGAAAACTGTTCTGAGACTGCGGACTATTTGTGGGAGACATAACTGACACTCGAGATTCACATCCAGGAGTTAGCAAATTAATAACTGCATATTAATGGTATGGTAACCTACTAATAAGCTGTAAGCTTTGGAAATGGTCACTGCATTTAAGCGAATTCTGAAGCTGTACAAAATATATTAATAATTATCACCATTGCTATAACTGAAGTTGTTAGTCAAGAAGGAAGAATGGTAACACTTTTCTTGAAGGGGCACAAGTAGGTTGGTAACTCTGTCACTATACTCAAGTTTAAATCATTAACATATATGGTAACTGCGTGAAATCTTTGAACTGTTACAACTGATCAATCATGATCCCAATGAAATCAGTACCTAACACTTAGTTTCTGGTTAATTAATACATTAAGTAAGAGTGTACTACATCATTAATGCCCCCTCAAGTAAAGTGTTACCGGAAAAAAATCATGAAAAGCAATCTTGTCAAAGTGAAAACAAATGTTTTATGTCCTGAGCTAAACCCATGCCTGCATCTGCAAGCAATTACAGGCAGACGCAGTCCTTTGGGTTACATGGCAAAAATCCGACAGCACGTCAGGCCATGAGGTCTTATGGAGGCAGTTCCAGTAGGCAGTAGCAGCCTCGGCACCAGTGGTGCAGTACTGAGTGATCTGCAGGGCACCAGATTCACAATGCTTGCCATTCACACGACGGAACGAAAAGGTGACAGCTGCTTCTTAGACTGCCCTCCAATGGAAGAAACACATGTCTTCCTAATAACTTGCGAATGGTTTATTATAACCATCTGTCTGCTAAACATCTTTGGAATCAGCTGGGTCAGCAAAGGGCTAGTGAAAGCTGTATGACAATTACCGAAAACGTTAAGGGTGTTTGCAAACAGCCACACTGCACGGAATCCAGAGATGCCACTTATTACTTGCACTCTTCTTACCAACTCTACTGAAGACACGGTATTAGGGAATGACTTCTGGCACGCCAGCTCAACAGCTTAAGTAATAGGCAAAAATTATTTGAAAATATTCAAGTGATGACTCATCAAGTGCTAGAGTAATAATGTAATAAATGGTTCTTGGTGTACTCTGTAGTCCTTTTGTCATTAAGAGTTCCTGGAAATCTAGAATCTTCATCCAAGCGATTCATCCGTGCTCTGGTCACCATCTCACATCTCAGACCTTTTTGTTTTTTTAATGGGCGCTGTACAAGATGACCCAGATGGCCTCTGTTGTATAGAACCCTCTGTATCCGCTGCTGGGGTTCTCCAACCATAGATAGAACTTTGGCAAAATTCTTTTTTTCCTTGTCATAATTTCCTAAACAACACAGTACAAGGTATAACAACTATTTACATAGGATTTACACTGTGTTATGTATTATGAGTAGAGATGCACTGATCAAATATTCGGATTGGTATCACCGTGGATCCAGACCTATTTGACATATAGGTTATCGGCCATATGTGATAGATCCGTGTCCGATACTTAATTAGTTTTTGGTAGTCTCTAAAAAGACAGTTCGTGTTAAATCTATTTGTACAATCAATCGAACGACAGCTCTTTCCCATTTCAGATGTGTTTTTGCGGCATTAAAGCCGAACGCTGACGCTGCCACTCAATCTGTTTGCTACTCAGTGGGTGTGAGCACGGTTACTTCCGCCAGCTGTGACATCATGCGCATACTGTACCCTTCACAGCAGGAGAAGCGTAAAAACAGCAGATGTGAGAGTGACTGTCTGGTCCTGATTTACACTTAAAAAAACAACTCGTAGCATAGCGATATGCAATCTTTGTAAAAACAAATTTTTAAGAGGTGGGAGTAGCCTTTAGTGGAAAAGCCCACTAAACAAAGCATACGGAATTGTGCGAGACAACGTGAGTAATAAGAAAAAAACAGTGGATAGCTTAAGCTGTGCACTCCTACAGCTTGTGATACAGTGTAAGTGATGCTGTTGCCAGTGGGAGAATAATTGTGTGACATTTTAAGCATTCGCCACTGGCATGTACTCTTCTGGAAGATATTCAAACTGAACTGCAAATACCTCAAAAACGTTAAAACAAGATGTACAAATGAGATGGAAGAGTACGTTATGTGTGTTTCTGGTAGCCTAATTAAAGATTTTTTGGCATGCATTTTTCATCTGTATTTACTAGTTTAAAAATAAATATATAAAGTATAAATATATATTATATATTTATTATATTAAAATGAAAAGAAATCTTGTATCGGTATCGGCAGGTGTGTGTCGGATTTGGATCAAAACTGAAAAATCCCTAATTATAAGCAATCTAGAGAATATTTAAAGTATACAAGATGTGCGTATAGGTTATATGCAAATACTATACACCATTTTATATAAGGGGCTTGAGCATCCGTGGATTTTGGTATCAGCAGAGCATCCTGAAGCCAGTCCCCATGATACTAAGGGACGGGGGTATTCTCTATACACTTCCCATTCAAGGTTTTAAATATTATTTTTATTTATTCACAGTTATATAGTTTCACACATCAATATAACATGAAAATAAACAAATATGTATTTAAATATGGTTACTGTTAAACATATTTTTCAGTTTATATAGAAAGTTTATGTTAGGTTCCCTTGTGTGACTTTTGTACTATAAAAGACATGGTATTAGATGTTTACATGAAACGTTACATTTCTGGAAAGGCCGATTCTCCCATAACAGCACGTCATTCTGTTTAGCAGAAGCTTTCAGCAGTATTCACAAAAACTGGTCTTCTGTAGAATTAATACTTTCTTAGCTCTTTCTCAATTATTGCAAAGTATTATCCAGCTGTTCAGAAGTATGGGCTGAATTATAAATTTGCGATAAAGGTAAATGGTGTGTGTTCCTTTATTTAAAAAAAAAAAATGTAAAGGTCTTTTTGGCCAGTTGTGTTTGTTGTAATTGATATTTAGCAACACCCCATTTAATACTAATACAATGTTAATGAGGAGGCCGGCCCTGTTGTTCTCTCACAGACCTCTGGAGGTGAGCAGGGTTTGACTACAATACTGCAGACCATGGGTGTGAAGGACGGTGAGGAAATCTCCTTCTCCAGCTTCTGGAAACTGATCCAGACACAGGCGTCCAACGTATTTGACCAGATGAGCCCCAAGACCACCAAGTGCACCTGTGTAATGTTTTGAGGAATAAGGCCTCCCCACCCCGAGCCAAAGGCTGAGCATCAGCCAGGATTCTGGAAGCACAGAATGAAAGAAGCCCATCGATCTTCAGCCTGCAGCCTTGCCACTAACCCCAGTGAGCATCTCTGTCAGTTGTATACTGGTGTAACTTGTATTCCCTCCCCTTTTTCCAGCCAGCTTCCTCCATTGTCAGTAACTCACTCATCTCACAGTGACCTCCTCTGTTTTCACCATCCCCATGTTCTTCCAGAGCTTGCTTGAAAATAGTCTCATTCTATATCCACACTCATTATTCCTACCCAATGAAAAGTCTGAATAATTAACTAACCACCCAAACCCAAGTTCAATTGTATCAGACCATTTTGGAGAATTTTGAATTAAATAACTTGAAACCACCAGGCTTGTTGCAATCTACTCCTTGTCCAGTTCAGACATTCTGCTTAAATCACAATAAAGTCCAGTTGCTCCCAGGACACAACTTTGTGCCATATTGTAGATCTTTGGCGTTTTCATGTATTGTCTTTCCTTCCAAAATCTATAGCCAATATTAAAATAAGAACATGAAAAAAATGTGATTGAAATGAATATTGTATTTTTCATATCAGCTCATAAAATGAACTATGTTTAAATAAGTATAATTTCGTGTTTGATTTGTTTGCTCTTCAAAATGTTTTTCAATCAAGAAAAAGGGAATTAACAGGTCTGTAGTTCTGGTCTTATCTCAGAGTTTGCACTGTCAACAAATTCTAAACAAACCAGGTAACACAATTCCGTAATTCTAACCAAGATGTGTTTGCTATAGAATGAATTAGTTAACCTGTATTACTTATTGCTTCTGTTAAATGATCAGATTTAAAATAAGGTTAAACTACCATTGAAAATGCTTTTTAAAATAGAAACATGAAACTCCTTGCAGGCGAATGTTACCTGCCTCGTCTGTCCAAAGGACAGTTGTGATGCGTCCTGCTGTTATGGAAATAATGGAAGGAAGCTAGTGAAACGGCAGCAGCATATAGCATAGGGGCCAAGTACTTTATAAAGACAAAGAGGTAGGCTGCACCTTCCTATGGGAGACACAACCGAACTGACTGTTTGCAGTACAGTTTGAATGGTAACTGTTTAAGATTAATCGTTTAGGAAATAAAGGCAGGATCTATGAGCTTTTGTCAATAAAAAAAAAACTCTGCAGTGTCATGTTCAATTGTCTACATGCCCAGTGCCGAACACAGACGACCTCCTCTTTAAGAAAAGAAAAACGAAAGTGAAATAGCACAAGAATACATGGACTTCTTCAAATTGAAAATGGTATAAGTTCAAAACAAAAGTACAACACAAAAAGTATACATACACACATGATACTTCTTTGTTATATTCTCCCATTCCTTCAGTTCAGTCTACCACAGATTCATTAATTCCTTATGTTACTTTCTCTCGTCCAGCTACCTAGTTGTTAACTGGATGAGAATGCAGTGTTTTAAAAAATTACTTCTGACGTGTTGTATTTATTTATTTATTTGGCTTGTCAGCCAAACTACTGCTTATCTAACTAGCAGACAAACACCATTACTACCAAATCCCATGACCCACAGATTGGCCTGAATAGACTCCTTCCAAAACACTGGTACTTTTCCAATTATAATAAAAGCTTTATAGGCATTTTATTAGGCTATTTATTTGCCATTTTTTCCCTGCAGTTGCTTAACTGTCTGCAAAGTTCATTGAGAATTCTGCATTCGGTTTTATTTCAGCAAGTCTCCGTTTTTATTTGAATAGACATGATAGAACGAGAATCCCAGAGAACGAGGAAAGCAGAGAATGACACATATTGTACATAAGATCCCTGTGTAATTACCAGGCATGACCAAATGTTTTATGTCCAAAATGATCAGTTTGCTTAGACAAACATGGATTGGGTGTGAGTGTGGTCTCTGATCATTACAGGATATTCTGCAACATGTTTATGTCCATTAATTGCTAAACGCTGTGTAATCCCCGCTACCCAGGACTTTCAGGGATCCATGCTGCTGAATAAAAAGCTGACAGCGGTTTTGACATGTTGCAACCCCTAAAAGCAAAATGGTGAGTGTGGGGGTGGCAGGCTAAGCCTTCGAGCCCATGGTCAGAAGATGGCCAGGTCAAGCCCCAGCAGGATAGCATGTCCATGGGCCCCCGAGCAAGGCCCTTAACCCCCAGCTCCAGGGGTTCTGCACCCTGACTGACCCTGTGCTGTGACCCCCAAGCTTGCCCTCACATGTCTATGTGTCTGAGTGTCTCATGAAGAGCAAGTTGGGGGAGACAAAGAGAAGCATTCCAATGTATTTTGTGCAAATGGCAAATAAAGGGTCTTTTAGTTTTCATTAGTAGTATCAGCTGCTCATACCTTGTATCATGTGCCTCCACAACTTAGCATAGGCTAAATGGTTATTGGATAATGGATGGATGGTTGAATAGATGGATGGATGGTGATTGTAAATTTCCCTTCAGTTGTGATTGTCTGCTTTCCTCGTGAAGGACTTTAATCCTGCCCAGGGTGGTTCCCTGTCCTATACTCTTGTTCTTCCTCAGTTTTGCTTCAGACTAACCATGACCCTGCACTGGATAAGCATCATGGGAGATTTGTGGCCAGATGGATGGAATTTCCTATTGATAACTAATACAATGTGCATTGACTCTTAAACTGGAGTATAACTGCTGGAGAATAATGGCATGGTGCAGGTATGGAAAGAGGAAGATCTTTGGCTACCGTGAACCCAAGCCTCACGCAGTCTCTGTGCACATAGAATAGATGATCCAGTGCCCCTAATGACTACAGACCAGCTGGATTCCTTATAATAAAGACATTTTGACACAGTCTCAGAGCACTTATGAGAGACTTTCTATATTAGGCACAAATGGAAGACGCTCCACAGAGCCTACACACCTGGGCAAGTCAAGCAAAATCATAAGGATTTTCATCTTTGACTTGTCCTGTGTGTGTAACAACCTTCTCTGCTGGGGGAGAAGCTTGAGGTGATTAGGGATGCTACGGTTACCTCACCAACTGGCCAAAGGTTGTCTGCACCAGTCTGCATCTCTGATATAATGCTGAGCAAACCAAGGGACAGTAATGTCATTATTCATATTTAATCTTTGCATCAGAGACTTCAGGAACAATCTGGTACAACATGTCATTAGTTCTATGATGGTTTTGTGATTTTAGGATCTAGCAGTGAACAACACGAAGTTGCAGCAAGTTACCTTCAGTGTTTAGAATGCAAGTTTATAGCTCAGTTACTCAATTGTACTTTTTATTATTTAATTCATTTACCTCTTAGGCTGGGAGTTATTTTTGCAATGTTTCTTGGCAAAAAAAAAAAAAAAAACTGGAGTCATAGTGTGTGTTAAATTACTTGTGAAAGGCTGGCTGGTAACATACTGGATAGAATGCAGTTGAAATGGATTGTTTTGAAATTCCTAAAAGCATCTTTATGCCCTTTTGTACAGGAAGTGCATGCGCTTTACATAATCAGAAAGGATGTTCATTGCAACAGAAGATCCTGGGGTATTATTTTTCATTGGCTTTGTTTTCACATCCATGTGGGATGTATTTTGAGGCTTCTGTTCTTTGTTCTTTGCGCTGATATAATCTGGAAAACAGCGTAGGAAAATTTCACACATGAGTGTGAAACTGATTTCCTGTGTTTTCCGTTTTCCTTTCTGTCCATTCCTGGTATTTCCGCCTACCTGCAAAAACCCCAGGCAATAGTACAGTGGAGCAGCCAAACTTTTAAAGCCTAGCTGAGGGTTGGGTGCATCCAGTCAGACTGGCATTTGTTTACCTGCAGGAAGAGATGAAAGATTTTAAATGATACAGATTTTCATCATTCCTTAATTTCAGGATTGCCTGTCCCCTCTCTGAATCCCACTTACAGTTTTGGACCTTCTACGATGGAATAAATTTCCCCTGCTTTTCAGAACTGCGGAACCCAATCATCTCTTCAAGAAAAAAATCAAAAAACCCATTAAACCGTGATTCATTCGTTTATCTTAAACACATTAGTCTGGACCACTGTGGCCTAAATTTAGTTTATAACATTTTAGATAGATAGATCAGTATCTGTAGAGACAGCAATGAGGGACACAGAAAATATGTGACAGGAGGGACATATTTTTGGGTTATTGGGTGCAGCATCAGTATCAATATAATTTTTAAAAAGAATAATAAATACAGCGATTCGCCAGGTATTTTTGTGGCATTAATTTATTACTATGTAACTATTAAGGAGAAAATCTATAACAAGGCTAAGCATAAAAAAGTGCTTCACTCAAAAATGCAGGTAAGTAGTATTAGACTTGGTTCACCTGCTAGTTCTTTTACAACTTCTGTAGTTTGCTGCTTATGAAACAACATTTACAGTGACACATTTACAGTGACACATTTTACAGTGATTTTGTGTCATGCTCCTTTGGAAACCGCCAAAAGTTCAACATTAGTTTTGAACAATGACTTTTAGAGGAAAAAAATAA
>JAODJU010000046.1:18563848-18592450 GCA_026776725.1 Gnathonemus echidnorhynchus
CTCTCTGTCCTTATGGTGGAGGTTAGGAAAAAATTTAAGGTAAACATTCTTGAATATCCTGCCAGAAAGAGAAAAAAACTCACAGAAAACAGATTCCAATTTCATTGCCAAATTTAACTTTCACAGCCATTTTGCCTGCCTATGAAATTAAAATCCCTGCCATTAACACTGAAATATTACAGAAACAGCCCAAATCTCCAAGCACAACCTTCCCAAATTGCTCTTTTGGGAGGAAAGACAGCATCTTAATTTTCTATAAACCATTTACAAACCAAACTGTATTTGTGCCCAGTTTCTCCAAATGACTCAGCAGTTTAAGGAACTGAAGACTATTCCTTTCCCCTCTCATAGAACACACGTTTTTTTCCTCCACCAAAGTGGACTTTCAATAATCACTAAATGTAAGCAGTACTCATTTGCCAAGACCTGCTAGAAATGTATCTAATGTTGACTAGAATGAATATAAAGAATGTCATTATTATGCTACAGGGAAGCTTGTTCCAAAATGGTGCCTACCAAGTTTTAATAAACAATAGTATTTAGTGAAGACGTTAAAAGTGCTGGATATCCTACATATTACTTCTTATCTGAATAAGAGTTCTACTAGTAACATAAGCGTCCATCTTCTGTAGTCCCTTATCCAGTTCATGGTTACAATGAGCATGAAGTCTATTCCAAATGGCACAAGGTGGTGGTCACCCTGGGTGGAATATCAGATAATCACGCAGCACACCTGCACACACAAGGGGCAATTTAGGGTCACCAGTGCCCCTATAATGGCATGCATCTGGAGTCATGAGGCTACAGTGCTAACTATTTAGCCACATGACCTAGATTCCACAGAACTAAACCTGTGCGGGAAAATGCAGATTGCATATAGGCGCAGCAAAGCCTGCCTTAGCTTGTCATACATTCGTTTGTCAGATATAAAACTGCAGCGAGTGTTTAGATGAGCCATCTTTATCATGCCCGCATGCAGCTGTATGACTCAGCTCTGACTGACCATAGCTAATGTTTATTTGGAGGAAAATCCAGGCTCTTCTCCAAGATTGTGTGATGATGGATTTCCGGAGGTCGAGGGAGGAAGCTAAGGGGCGGGTGCTGGAAAGGCTTTATCATCTAGTCCACCACTTTGGAGGGGCAACAGATCCAAGAACTGCCTGGTGGAGCCATTGTCCAGAACATGGACAATCGCGAGATGCAGCCCAGTAATATCTGTTAAATGCCAAATTTGCATCCCCGCCCACCCCCTGACAATAAAGTACTAGAGAATTTTTGATCTTTCTTTGGTACTTTTTGGATTTTATACCTGATTGTTCTACTCTAGATTTTTCCGATCTAAGTTTTGTTATATTTGTTTTACACGATGTTTTTTTTTTTTTTTTTTTTGTAGTTGCAGTTAGTAGTAGTAGTAGTTTATCTATTAACTCGTTGAAATTTACGGGAATTTGCTTAAAAGTAGTGGATTGTATTACACATTCTGTTGACCAGTAGAGGTCGCTATTTTGTTAAAATTACCTCGGTGCTGGAAGAGATCAGCCACGTTAATGAGTCCTGCACGTGTTTGAAACGCAATTTGTGTTGGAGAAATGTGTTCTACCCCCTACAAGATCTACTTTTTTGTGATGTTAATAAAGAAGTTTATTTTGATTTTATCTGTGCAATATTCGACTGAATCTCACTATTAACTATCTCACTATTTAGTTTACTAGAGGTATATCGGGGTTTGTAATTTATTGGTAGTAATAAAAATGCAACAGACGACGGCAGTGCAAAGTCCATCATGGGGCAGACCTGTAATACGGCAGCATTTCATTTTTACAGAACTATCCTAGTTGGCATGCACTGTGTTTTTAAAAGGCGGGCGCTCGCTTAGTGTGACAGCTTCTTCCCAGTGAATGGACAAATGCTAAGCGTGATTGCGATTCCTACGACGACGCGATTGGTTAAAATGGAAAGGACGCTGTCCAATTGTATTGAACAACGAAACCCTTTCTGAGTTACTGACAGCAGGGATGCCAAGTTGAATTGTTGGCGGGTTTTTTTTTTGCAGCCTCCAGCAAAAAGAAGCATCATGGAGGAAAAGCGGGGTACTACCGAAGATCTGGCAAGTGCTGGAGACGCCTCAGATCAGTCTGCGGAGCGTAGCAGCGCCAGTGAAAACAATGCCGCCGATCCGCGAAGAAATCGACTGAAGCTCTTCAACAAAGTTATGGAAAAGAGCTTGCAAAGACTGATAGCTGATGCCAGGTAGCTAGCTTTAGCCACCTACGGGACCGCCCCTTTCCTAGAGACGCTGACCCTCAAACACTAATGGTGTAAACTTTTCATACTATTTGTCCGGTTTAATCCACTAATCGAAACATCTTTTTTAATTGAATTATCAGTGCAGTTTCAACTCATCTGTTAGACATGTTACGTCGATAAACGAGGCGCGGAGTATGAAAACAAAACAACAGTTCTGATGTCAAGCGTATTGTGATTTAAAAATGACTAATTGCATATAGGGTTGCCAGCTCTCACTCATTTGGCGTGACACTCACGGTTTCGGACTCTCACGTAAGAAATCTTACGGAAATCTATATTATTCCATTATAAACCTAAAGTTAAAAAGCGTAGGGATAGTTTGCAATCCCTGCAGACTATTTACAACGTAATAAATTTCTTACATACAGTTAAATGTGTGTGCAGACTTGTCTCAAATTGAAAATCTCATGCAGCCAGCTGACCGAAGTTGACTACCCTGCGTTTGATGTAGCCAGGAGCACATCTCGGATAGTTAAATACCACATAGTTTTGCTTTCGCACTTTAGTTGAATTTAACTATATATTTAATATATTTCGAAGTGATCAAACGGGCTGCAGAACTCTTGCCTAAAATCAGGCCCAGTGTGGCTCCTGTTCTGAAGGACAGAAATCCAGCAGAACCTTTGTCGACCTTATTACTTATTTAGATAGTTGTAATACTAGTTTTCCTGCTCTGACTAGGATAAGTGGTTAGAGGATGGATGGATAGTCAGTTCATCAGTACTCAAGCTGTTTAAATCTATGAGAAAGGTTTGAACTCCAAAGTCCATACTGTAAATCCTGATTTGTGTGTACTACACAGGGTAGCTCTGTAGTTTGTAGTCCTCTGCCTTGTAACAATGCATCTCTGAAGTATACCCCCCCCCTTAACTTTGTACTAGATAAGTAATTGATGGATGGATGGATATCAGAGAAGAAAAAAGTAATGAGGAAGACACATTGGTGACATTAAAACAATATTTTAGGCATGTTTTCAGAAAATATTAAAATGTTCTCCAACTTGTTTTTCACTTGGAATGTGCAATTAATAAATTATTTACCTTGTCAGTTAAACTGCTCTTTAGGCCACTGAGAGAGTGACCGCTTTTAGACAGTCCATTGTTCCTGAGTGTCACCTTTCCCTGTGCTAGTCTTCATGCCTTGTTTGACTCTTGGGGAATAGTGGCTTTGCAGACTGAATTTGCTCTTTGTAGTTTTCACAGATTTGCCAAGACCTTCCACCCATTTTACAAGCAGAACCCCCAGCTGACAGAGAGCATACACAAGCAGTTCATCTCACAGCTGCAGACTGCCATCCAGGTTGGGAAGTGTGTGCCGGGGCCGATTTTATTTTTCACTCTCTCTCTGTGTTTTGTCATCGACAGCCTCCTTCTCCCAGACTTTCTTAAGGTGTGGGAATCAGAAATGTTAACAGGACCATGTTGCACTAGAATCTGTCAGGGACTTTCAGTTTGCTGCATTATGGAATGGGATGCGTTGATCCCCACCCAAAAGCATGAAAATAGAACCATTTCCTTATGCAAAGAAAGTAGAACTGTGAAATGAGTGACCCTGACCGGACATTCGGGTAGCGACATCTGAAATGGTGCCACTTATTTACTGGAATGAAACACATCAGGTTGTTCTGGAAATTAAACTACCTTTCTACTCCATCTTGCACTGACAGGTGAGAGTAAGCTTGGGGGTCACAGCACAGGGTCAGTCAGCAGCATGCAGCGCCCCTAGGGCTTGGGGTGGGGGGTTTTTCTCAGTGGCCAACAGACTTGCGACTTTTGCTGAGGCTCAAACCGACGATCTTCTGATCACAGGTAGAGGCTTAAGCTCGCTGAACCAGACATTGTTACGCAAGCTATGGTCACCTGACTCTCCTTCCGGTGACGACATGGCCACGCCCCCACATACTTCTATTTAGAAATCATCTGAGAGACTGTGTATGTGCATTTGTTTTTATCTGTTTAATGCAGGTATCATTGCTTTCTCTTATGTAGCTATTTTTTTTTTAACTTTGTACATATTTGTGTCCGTTCTAAGGGTGTGCACAAATAATTCTATTCAAATATCAGTTTGAGGCATTGAATACTGATATCCTGAATGCTGATATTCTGCTAATACAGAGAATCATAGGAATTTATTTGCAAAGTAAAAATTGTTTTATGCAAACTCTGTCAAACAACTTGTATACAGACATTTGACTACTTTACTGCTGAATCGTATAAAACTGAACAGTCTGTAAGTGTTGGTCATGGATGAAGCCCGACAGCATAAGCACTGTCAGTTGTTCGGATGTCAAATGGTCGGCATGCACATCTCTGGTGTGTTATATCATACATATATCTTGGAAAAATACCAGGTGTCCTGAGAATAGAGCACAGGCACTGACTAAAGGTGTAGTTATAGTCCATTTTAGTTGTAAATTAGCCATTCATCTTCATATTCCACTTTTGTTGAAGTGTGTGTATTAGTATGTATTCTTAATGTTTATTTCAAAGGGCTCTAGTTAAATCCAGCCGTTTGTCTTCACTTTACTGCTAGTTATGTTGGTGCTTCACTGCTCATGTGCAGGATGACATCGCTCAGATCATGGAGGAGGGGAACCTTCAGTGTAAGCTGGAGGAGCTGGACCGTCTGGAAGCAGCAGCCAAGGAAAGCACAGACCCGGCTTGGTGGGGACTTGGTCATCTTCTCTGATAATACATTCAGATTAGGCTCTGGCCCCGTAGCACTGCTGACCGCAGTTTAAGTTGTAGCCTGACTCTGAAATTACGGCTGTATATCTATATAGCATAAACTCTTGGGCAAGAAATTGGGACAAACCCAATATTGCAGAATATTAAGCTTTTTTAACAGCTAATCATTGGTCAGATAATTAGCAAGAACTAAAAAATAATAATAATAATTCCTAAGACCTGTGCCACTATTTGCCACCATTTGCTTGTCCTGCTTGCGGCTACAGTGAACCATTAAGGGAAAAGGCTGGAAACAGAGAAATTCATTTACATGATCTTAGCGTATACAAAGGTAAACTCATGAAAATATTTAAATTTGTGATCTAAAATTCAAGCTTACACACTTCTGGGCTTTCAGAATTTTCCGAAGTATCCTCTGGCTATTTGCTATTGAGACCCTGAAAAGCTTAATGTCTTGCAGTTTTGCATTTGGCCTATCTTTGCCAGGAGTGTATATAAGCTCAGTAATGTTACTTTATGTCCACGTGCATCTAGCTGTAATATATTACTGTTAACTAATTGACATGCCAGTAATTTATCGCTGTCATTGGTGGATATGCGCCTGGCGCTGTGTTGGCTCCATCCGGCCGGCGTGCGATCGCCAGGCGGCCCAGTGGCGTACCGGAGAGGGACCTCTGCAGTTTCCTGATGCCTTATTACCAGCAGCAGCGGCAGTACCTGCGCAGGGAGCTGAAGAAGCTGCGGAAGGAGAACGCCGCCTTGGCGCAGAGAGTGCTGGCTGGCCGGGATCGCATCTCCCAGTCGGAGCAGCGCATCGCCGCTGACGTGGACGAGTGGAGGGTGGGTCCCGTGTCAGGCTCATGCACATCAGCATGTAGACTACAGTGTCACGCTCGCACTAGTATGAGTAGGTAAGCATTCATTCATCTCCTCTCTCTCCCTTAAGGCTTCGTCCAGCATACTGGAGGCGATTGGTTCCCTGTCTCCGTCTCAGAACTTCGATCACTTGTGATTTTGCTTTGCCTTGGATCATGTCAGCAATACTATGGATTAATCTACGGCATAGATTTAAACGTGCCAGAAATATTCATCTGCTGTATTTATTGCTTCCGTCTACATAGTTTTACTGCCTGCCAGGGAACTAGTCTTGTATAATGAAGGTTTGTGAAGTTTTACAAACTCAAATGCTTGTTTTGCTTTTAAACAAACTGCTCATATTGTACAAATGTGATGTGCGTATTGTGTGTGTTTGTATGTATGTGTAAGTCCACAGGGCAGGGTTGTTGTTCCAGATCCTCCTCTAATAAAAACCTAACACTTTGACATTCTGGAATATGGGCTTTAAGATGAATCAGTGGATTTGAGATGATCTTTTTGGGGGTGGGGGGTTAGTGTTCACTTTTATAGTATGTTTGTTGTAATGGAATTTAATTTGACATACATGTTTTTTTTCAGTCCAGCATGGGTTGCACAGGGTATGTAGTGCAAAGTACAGCAAGACCGAGTGCCCGATATATCCCGAGTGCCCAAGGGGAATTTAGAGACCCAGTGCCTCTTAAATACTGCATGTAAACTGTGTTTTCTGCTGCTGTGGGGTATGAATAACAGGAAGCCACCTGAGTTCCTTGCTTTTTTCTGGTTTATTGTTTTTGGTAGTAAGTTTACAGAAGTATGGCTCATTCTCAGTTTTTGTTGTTGTTTAACATTCCAGCTCATTGCTGGTTTAAGAAAAACTAGTCTGGTTGGGTAGATTTCTTTTTCCTTCAACACTAGCAGATTTCTGTCAAAGTAACATTTCATCTATTTCCACCTTGGTTATCCAGTACACAATGGACCTGGATCCTGTCCTGTGAAAGGTACAATGTGGCACGCTCTGAATGGGATGCCAGTCCATCACAGGGCATACTCTCCGGCACATAGTATGTGTGATTGAGAGATGCTAATTTACCCACAACCCCTCACAAAAATCATGGAGTTACGCCACTTGCAGGATGTTCACGCAGCTTTTATATTTTGTGCCAAAAAAACAAATCATAGATATAACATGAAACAATTTTTGTTTGGTAGGTCTCACATAGCCAGCATGTTCAGCTATCTCAAACAAATGAAATACAGTTATTTTAATTAATGGTATAGTTTTATCCAGATAAAGTAGGGGAAAAAATATGGAATCAACTTGTTTATTTCTAAAATAAATACTGGCACAAGTCTAAAATGCAGATTAGTCTGAAGTTAAGAGTGCTTACAAACCTTGTGCAAACTGGTGGGCTAATTGAAAGGGAACATGGCCCCCACAGCAGAAATAATGGGAAGGGTTATAAAACTCCTCCAAGAAGGAAATCCAGCATGACGTGTGGCAAAAGATGCTGGTTGTTCCCAGTCAGCCGTCTCTAAACTTTGGTGCAGGTATAAGCAAATTGGGAAGATTATAAAAAGAAAACATACAGGCAGACCAAGGAAGAGGTCAAAGCATCAGGACACAAAACTCAAAGCGATATGCCTTTAAAATGGAAAATACACAAAACAAATGGGTGGAAACGGAATTCAATGTTTGTAACAGAACTTCAAGAAACTCGTAGAAAAGACAAAAACTAGCACTGATACCTGAACAAAACAAGGTTACAGTGGGTTAAAGAGAAGCGATCGTGGAGTACGGATGACTGGATGAAAGTGATATTCAGTAATGAACCATGAATCTCCATTTGCACAAAGGAGATGTTGCTAGAGCTTTTGCCATTCTAATGGAACATATAAATATGACTGCCAGATGAAACAAGCAGATTTCCCTTGTCATTTATGATATGGGGCTACATGTCAGGTCAAGGACCAGGGCCACAGTCAATGCACTGGTGTACACTGAAATTTTGGATACTTTTGTCATTTCATCAATAGAAAAAAGGTTTGGTGATGAAGTAACTTTTTCTGAATGATAATGCATCATTGCCACAGAGCAAAGAGTGTAAAAGCTTTTCTTCAGAAAAGGCATATGAACTCAAATCACATGACCAGCAAACACTCGAGATCCTTTATGGTTGAAATGTTAAAATTTGGTCCATGACAAGGCTCCTTCTTGCAAAGCTAATCTGTCAACTGCTATTTGAGAAAGTTGGAACCAGCCTCATGCAGAAAATCATTTTACGTTAGTGAAGTCCATGTCTCGGAGAATTCAGGCCACCATGAAAGCCTGGCAAAGAACATTTTTTCCTCAATATTGAGTGATTACATATTTTTTTCCTCTACTTCCTCTACTTGTTTCCTCTGCCATTAATTAAAATAATTTTAATTTGTTTGAGATACATTTCACATAGTCAGAATGTTCAACTATCAAAAATTGTTTCATGTTATATCTGTGATTTGTTTATTTGCTACGAAGTAAAAAGCTGGGTGAACATCCTCTAAGTGTGCTGACTCCGTGACTTTTACCAGTTGTTGTAATTACACATGTTTGGACTGTGGAAGGGAATCAGTCCCCCAGCTATGGAGATGTGGGCCTGCAGTGCTAACCCATGCTGCTGTCCAGTAATTCTTCCGGAATATTAAGATGTTATAATGCATTCCTTATGCAGGTGGTCGTCCGTGTTCGTGGGGGATTGGTTTCAGGACCATGGATGCTCAAATCTCTTATACAAAATGGCGCAGTATTTGCATATAACCTACGCATATCCTCACATAAATGTTAAATCATCTCTATATTACTTACAATACCTAATACAATGCAAATAAACAAGGGAAAATACAGCAGCCACAGAAATGACTTGATAAGGTAAAATAATGTTTTTTTCCATCTTCAGTCTAAAGACTCTGGATCATATACTGAATGAGAACCAGCCTCTTTCATTATTAGCACCATAAAGCAGTTTTGGTAAACAACAAAGGAGCGGATCTCTGGCATTCAGTCTCACCAGTAATGCAAACCAGAACTTTAGCAGCGGAAAAAAATGAATGAAACCATGTTACTTTTTAGTCACCCCAGCATCTGGCTGAATATTATGATAGTCAACCCCAGGGGTGGCCAATCTTATCTGCAAAGGGCCGGTGTGTATGCAGGTTTTCGCTGCAACTCCCTAATTAGGCTACTAATTAGAGGACTGATTGGCTGATTGACACCTGGGTTTGAACAGCTGACCTAAAGGTTACCTCAAAAACCTGCATACACACCGGCCCTTTGCGGGTAAGATTGGCCACCCCTTGTCTACCTAAATTTCACTTCCAGTGTAGTGCTCAGAACACAGCAAATTCAGGTTTAGCTTTTTGGAACTTTCTGATTTTTTCTTGAATAATTTCAATCTACGGTTGTTTGAATCTGCAGATGCGTAACTGCAGATACGGAGGGCCTTGTTATTATTAATATGTTACTGTTAATTAATTGACATGGCACTAATTTATTGTTCTCATTGGTGGATGTTAAAGGTGTCCAGTAAGCAGAATTGTAGTTTTCCCGCTTGTGTTATGCAGGCTTCAGTCTAACCCTTGATATGCATAATGAATTCTTCCTGTCATTATGCATATGTTCTCCCACACACAAAAGACAACAGTCATATATAACTGGTTACCATTACATTTACAGTCCTGTGCTCTGTGAGGAACTGCCATTTTCATACTGGAAGCTGAGCTGGGAAACACTGCTTGTCGTATATAAGAGATCACTGATCGTAATGGTTTAATGTTTGGTTTATTGTGTCTATATGCAGAGCTTTAGATAATAAATCAGCAGGTATTAAAATTCACACGAATTTTGGTGAAAACCGTTACCTATCGATGGCCTATTGGAGCCATGGAATAAGTGAAAGTGAACTTTTAATATTTAGAGTGAAGACTAAAGGAATTTCGCCGCTTATGTAAACAACGGCTCATTTGTAATTCTTCAGTTCTCTCATTCTCTCCTCCCCCAGGTCCCCTTCCCTTCCTCTGTTCCTCTCTGCTGCCTCTCTCCCTGCCCCCCCTCCCCCCGTATAAATCCTCACTTTCTTCTTCGCTGCAGATAATGGAGTCAACAGCTTGTGAAAGTGACAGCGTGAAAAGCACATGGGAAACTGAATACGGGCCCAGATTAGCAGCCTGTGATAGCCGCCGTGGGTAACCGCGGGGCCATTATGGAGCTAATCGGATAAGGGCTGCATCTCGTCCTGGCGTTACTCTCACAAGGGCACTTAATATGGCCGTGCGTGGTCCTGAACATTTAGCAATGAAGACTTAATAAACAGATCCATTATTCCAGGTGCTTCGCCAGCACAGATATGATGGAGGGCTGTGTTATGTTGGACCCCTCCCCGATGTTTCAGGCCCCTCTGAAGTCACCGGCGGTTTCCCTTCCGCAGGATTCTGTGAGGCGGGTGTAGAGTACTTTCCCAACGTCTGATGCCCTCGGAATAGGCTACAGCACTAGTTTCCTGTTTGCAGCTACATGCCATTAATCTGCAAGTGAGTTCAGGGGATTCCAGCTTCGGAAAACTCAGAGTTTTGATCAACCTTTTCACTCTTTATTATGCTTTTATATCAGCTCATTACTACTCAGTACTACAGTATTGTATTCGCTGTCATACCCTCCTCGTGAGAATTCAGGCTCCTTCAGGAAGGGAGCCACACCTGGTGTGTCTCTATATAACCCTGAACAGCCCCACATTCAGTGAGGTATTGTTAATCCATGTGGCTACGTACCAAGCATCAAACCCCGTCCAGCATCATCTCCGCAGGACTGATCTCCCCAGATTCATGACTTACCTGCTCTGTGACCAAGTCTCTGCTGATCTACTGTTTTTTTTTTTTTTTTTTTTAAACTTAAAGTTTGAAAACAGGAAAAATGATAAAAACAGTATTTCCATCCAATTATCCTGGTACAAGGTTCAGGGAATCCTGTCCTCAGCAGCAAAGGGCAGAATTTTAGGGCAGAGCTTGGAAAAAACATTAGCCTGTTTCATGGCATGAATTACAGGCAAGTTTCTGTTTCATTTGAGAAATGCCAGTCGGTCCAACTGCATGCTTTTGGACTGCAGCATAAAAGCAGAGTACCTTTAGGAGACCCACGCAACATGGGGAGAACATGCAGACTCACGCTGAGACTCAAAGCTCCAGCCCTGGAGGTCCGAGACCACAGCGCTTCCCACTGAGCCACCATGCCATACTGTAGGTCAGTGGGTAACATTCCCATAATACGCTGCCAGCCAAACATTGTTACACAGCACTGGATTTTAGCACTTTTCGATGTATTTCAAAAACTGCAGACTTTGTAGTCTTGTTAAGCATTGGACATTTCCGTGAACAACTGTAAATGAAAACATAAGTCAAAACAAAAGTTTCCTTCATAACATGGACAGAGTATGTAACAGTGCATGTCTGACATTCTATTTCTTAGATGTGTGGTGATGACAAAGTCAAATTCTAGGCTGTACTTTAACTTTAAATGAACTAGTTACCTGTTTCATCCCATGAAACAGATCAGTATCTAATGTCTCTTGTATAAAAGATTGCCTCGAATTTTCTCTGCTGTTATGACTGCTAGAGGAGGTTGCTTTGATGATCAAAGATATGACATTTTCTTGCTAACAAAGGCACTTAAATGGTGAACATATTATAAATACATTTATTAGTAAGAAATATTGAGTGAATATTTATAAAATGTTAAGTGAGTAACATGCAAATGTAGAAAATCTCAGTGTGTGTATATACATCTCAATCCAGCACTCTGTCTGGAACATGGGATATATGGTAGGAGACAAACTGAACAGGATGCCTGTCTATTGCAGTTGCTCTATAATATAGATATACAGTACAGTCAAAAAGACGTGTGTAAGAAATCCATTTGAACGCTCAGCTCAAGGACATCAAAATAAGAAGTTACACAGACATTACTATGTTAAGATCAATGTTTCACAACTGACGGTAAACAATTTTTGGCAGTCTGTCAGAATGAACAGCCTGTATTTCAGTGGCGTTCATCGTGTGCCTAAAGCCTTTCAGAGAGAAATTCAAAGGAGCGGAAGATGTCGGCCTTACTGCCGTGCCTCCTGCATTTCAGCAGGATGGTCTCCATTTGGGGATGTTTAACTTTATGGTGCTGAGAGTCTGTGAATGGTCTGTACACCTGCTTTATTTTGACCTACAATACAGTATAACTTGAAGAGAATCTAATGAAACAAAATTCAACCGAAGATTGTAGGTTATTTATGTCATTATTGACTGCTTTTATTCAAAATGTACTGACTTAATGAGAGGATTATGTGAACCTACCAGCTCTGTTAAGGGGCAGTTTGAGTCAGATGATCCCATCAATGCAAAGAGAGCCAAGTCTGGGTCTAATTGATTTGTTTTCCATATTTACAAAAAACAAAACCAATGATTGTCACCATTATAGTGTACTGACCCCCATTTTGAAACAGATTTTGGTTTTGATCAGAAATAGTGATAATTCAATCCAACCATTTTATTCTAATAACAGTAACTTTAAGTGAATGGTTCTATAGGAGATCACAGAGATCTCTTAGGTTACACCTTTGGATCTTCAGTGCTCTCTTGCATTGAACTATGTCAATGTTCACAAATGCGTCACAAGGAAGACAGTGAACCAGAAAGACATGCATGCGGGAAAGCACGACAGCAAGGGATGAGGCACGCTGAAAACAGCATTGTCTTCTGTCTTGATGTCTCCAGAGACTGGATGATACAGAACGCTACTTAGAGAATGACTGGTGTTTTCTATGCAAGTGAGCAACATATTCTGTGAAAAAAATAGCTTCTTTCGGGCTGATTTGCAGCATTGGGATTAAGATAAAGACTCAATGATCATTTTATCAGGTACACCTGTTTAACTGTTTGCTGCGGCCTATTTCTAATCAGCCAATCATGTGTCAGAAGCACAATGCATAAAATAATGCAGACGCAGGTCAGGAGCTTCAGTTAATGTTCACATCAAATACCAAATGGTGATTTAAGTGACTTTGAATGTGGCATGGTTGTTAGTGCCAGACGCGCTGGTACGAGTATTTCAGAAACTGCTGGTCTACTGGGATTTTCACGTACAGCCATCTCTACAGAAAATGGCCTGAAAAAGATCCAGTGAGTGGTGGTTCTCTGGCCTTGCTGATGGCAGGGGATGGAGGAAAATGGCCAGTCTGGGTCAAGTTGATAGAAAGGCAACAGTAACTCAAATAACCACTCGTTACAACAAAGGTATGCAGAATGCAAATATCTCTGAAAGCAGAACATGTCGAACCTTGAAGCTGACGAGCTATAGCAGCAGAAGATTATTCCTGTCAGCTAAGAACAACGTAAATCTCTGAGGAATGTTTGAAACTCCTTGTTGAATCCTTCCCACAAAGAATTAAGACAATTCTGAAGGCAAAAGGGGGTCCAACCCAACTAGCAAGGCTTGCCTATTAAAGTGGCCAGTGAATGTATATGCACATTCAGTTCAAGAATTTTTGGAACCCTTCATAAAAATGATTGCGTAAAATAAATGATTTTCATTATGATTATGGTCCACCTTCAAGTAGAAACAACCAGGTTTCGGGCTAAAATATCCTGGTAATTAGTGAAGTTTATTGTGTCATTGATCTTAAGAACAGCCTCTGGAGCCCTAAGACACACAGCTCACTAGTCTTTACCTTGGCTTGCTTGTAAATAGTATAGTTTATTGGTGTAGGGGTATGGTTCTTGCTCTGGCTGGGAGAGGACCTGGGTTCAAATGCTGAACAGGCTGTAAGTTTCTTGTGATTGAGCATCACAGTCATTTGACTATAAAACTCTGTAGATCCAAATCCGGTCCTCAAGGACCCACACTTGGTCCATGTTTTTGTTCCCTCTGATCTCCCTGCCAGACCGTCCACGTTTCTGTCTGTGGGTCCCTGAGGACCAGATTGAGAAACAATGCTGTAGATAGACTGTGACCAGACATACAGCTTCTCCAGCCTACCAGTAATGCCTTTACTTCACCACTTCATATTTTTGGAATAGTCTTTGTGTTGCAATTTGTTAATTTGAATAGTTATCTTGTTAAGTTCTGGTTATGTTTGAAAGATTGTGTATAGCTCTGGCTCCAATACTGCTTGTAATACTTGTAACTAGGCATTCAATGGAAGCTCAGTCTAACTGCAGTAACCCTACTTCACCCCTTGACAGGTGTATGTTTGTAATGTGCTACAGTCGTGCCTCACTTACCGACGGGGATATGTTTTGTGAAATGCGTCATTAAATGATTTTTTTTTTTTATATAAGTAGAAAGAGTATACCCTAAAATAACAATAAAAAGTACAGTATAGTAAATACATACACCAATAACATAGTTTTTTATTAGAGTTTTTCTCAATTGCTTTGGCAGACTTCATGAAACATACTTAACATTCTCAGTTTCGGGTTTGGCCTAAGAGCATTTCTCAAAACAATTCATGGATTTAGCGCAACAATAAGCTAAGCTGCAGAAAGCACTCAAAACTACTCACTCAAAACAATTAACTCGCATTTCAAAAGCAAATAATTCCACCAATGAATTAGTCACTGCCACCAAAATGAAACGTACAATCAGCATTGTTTTATCCAAGACAGTCAAAATGTTTCAATATATTATTACAGTTTTTCTCTATTGCTTTGGCATATTTCATGAAACATGCTTAATATTCTCACGACTATTAGATCATTTCTCAAAATGCATACAGCACAACACTATGGTTTAGCTGCAAAAGCCTGTAATGTACTCGAAACAATTAACTCATGCCTCAAAAGCAAATAAGTCCACGAATGAATTAGCTAGTGGCACCAAAATTAAAAGTAAAATAAGCATCGTTTTAACCGTGACAGTCAAAATGCTTAGACATATCGTCAGTATGTCAGTGTGAGTCTGACATACATACATGAAAAGTAACTCTTAGAAATGTATCCAAATTTCAGGACAGTCTGCAGAATCACTCTCACTCTTGCCGTGATAGTAGTAGGAGTGGAGAGGAGCTTAAACTCATCAAGTCAGACCTGAGGTCCACCATGTCACAGGATCATCTCAGTAATCCTGCTGTCATCAGCATGAACCATGTGGTTGCTGGGCAAATTGTCTATGATGATATCACTGAGGAGTTTGAGCCAAGGAAGACAGGAAAGGTGAAGTTTAATATATAGTGCCCGATATGATGTGCAACTGTGCAATATAGTGACCCAACACTGAAAAGGTCAAACTGTGTTCACTTTTTTTTGCAATTTTAATGGAATTGATTCAGTTGTTTTAATGCCAGAACTGCCAGTGATTTTTGCTCATTGCTGACTGCATATTTAGATGTCAAATGTAGGATATAATGTAAGTGTTTGGTAAAACTTTCTATATGTCACAAGGTTGCTGTTACAGACTGGAAGGCAGGTGTTTGGCCAACAAAAAGGTGTTTATTGAACTGAACGGGAGCAGGGAAACAAATAAGACCGCAAGGGATCAAAACAAGAAGGCTTGTATGGGCAAGGACACGAATGGACAGGAGGAGTGACATCACTGACCAGACAGGGGCTGACAAAACAAACAGGCACTTAAATACAAAGACTAATGAGGCAACAAGCAACAGTCCTGGCTCCTCAGGGTTATGTTAGGGAGGAGATAGGAGGGTTAGGTGGATGTGACAGGCAAACGTAACACTATGAATGCCATGTCTATAAGAATCTATGAACACATTAATAATACATTATAATGCATTGATAAAGAATTATAGACATTGCTATAAATATTATTTTAAAACAGCACATTATATGCATGTTTATTATGCATTAAGAATGTGTTATGAAGGTTATCAATAATACATTATACATGACAGCTTTAAGTAAAGTGTTACCAAGTGTAAGACTTGGTACCCCATAATGCAGCTATACTGATATGTCAAAAAGTCGTCCACAGGCTTTCGGGAATCAGCTTGAACGGAACGTCCATCTTCCTTAAAACGCCTCCCATCTTGCGCCGGGTCGACGGTCATTGGTTCATCATGGCCAACCTGCTCCTGCCTGCGATAGAACCCTGTGTCAGCGTCCATTCATTGACCGCGGGTGACAACGGGGACGACAATAACGCTGTATAACTAATTTGAAGGGGTCCGGAATAGTGGGAAGAACAGGGACTATTCTTAAAGTAGGCTAGCTGTGCAGACGAACGGTAGCCTACTCCGGCACAAGCTGGAAAAGGGTTTTTAAATCAATGCAGAAATGATTTCTTAAGTAAAATAGTCTATTCCGCAGAATAAAGTTATTTTTCGCTTTTTCATTATTTTAAATTTTTGATTCAGAATTTCGCCTACTCATATTCGGGAGGATAAAGGAAACAAACGTTATTCAACATAAAATCCAACGTTTTTCAAGAATAAGAAGAGAGAGTTTATTACGGATTTTCTTAAAACATGAACCAACCACGGATGCTGCTATCATTTTTAACAATAATTATTTGTTCAGGTAAGTGCGGTTTAAAAGACTTCGGGGATTATGGATGGCGATTTTGGAACTTCGCTTGGACTACAAATTGCTATAGCAGATAAAACAATACACTTGCTATGCAATTAATGATCTATGATTTAAGCACTATTAATACAGTACAGTGATATAGTAATATAAAATATGTAAATTCAGTGGCTATTGCCACATGTTATAGCATATTTAGATTTAATTTTACATGACTGTTTCACCTGTTCCGCAAATAATAATGCAACGCATATAAAATTAATTATATATGTGCACGATCCTTTGGTTTGGGTGTAAATTCCATATTTTGGTGAACGTTTTTGGATCACTTGTAGTCTGTTTAAAAGAAGGTGAATCGGTGTTTTTCTGCATTCCCAGTTATATTGTTCATATTAATAGTCTAATGGTCTATTAACCACAATATATTAAGTGGCTAGGTATGATTTTTGTATTGACATTTTTAAATTCTCATAGAGGGTGGTATAAGATAGAGTTGGATTTTGTTGGTTAAATTTTATTTTATATACAGCTTCCACCTGCACTTAACTTGCTGACAAATATTTTACCCGATAGTTTTCTCCAGACCGATTAGGAATATATATTCGTTTTGGTACCTTTTTTGCTTTTTTTTTAACACAATCTTATCTAGATGAATAAAATCAGTCGGATTTGTTCACAAACATCAAGATGTATCGTCAGCAACCAAAAGTTGCCCGATAAGTTGAAAGGAGTAAAGTCTTTACCTCATTGTCTGTGGGTTAAGGGCCACATTATATTCTGTAACGCTGGGATTTATTTTTCACATCATAAACAGTTGTAAACGCCTGTATATGTAATGTTAGTCTTGTCTTTGGTGAATGGATGAATATCTGGTATTTTATAGTAATGAACCAAATTAGCATATTCATTGTTATTTATCCGTTGATATTTTGTTGGTGGGTGTCCCCGCTATTCATTTCCCTTTTAAACAATTCGAGCATTGGTTAATGAGGGCAATACTCCGTATAATCAGGCATGCAATTACTGTTGAAAACAGTATAAATGTAATTGGTGTACTTCTTGTTGAATGAGGCTAATTAGACCCAATTAACGCGGCCATTGAACCTAGAGTAATGATGAACAGGGCATTTTCATTGCGAACCTAACATTCTATATTATATAGTCTTTTTCTTTAGCACTTTAAACAGGCCTAATTTAATTTGTATAACATTAGACATGCAATAAAATTATCTATATGTAAGCAAATTGAAATACCGACAAAATCTTGATAGGTGCTTGACTGGCCATTTTCAGAAAAATAAAATTAAAAAATCGTTTAAGAAATCTTTTTTAAACAATAATATATGCTCATTTAGCCAGTAATTCTTATGTGTATCTCTGTAATTGATTACAGTACTATTGACATAACTGCATTGTTTATGAGAATATTAGACTCATTGAAACTATATGGTGGGAATAAAGTGTGGAATTTAGGTTTTCAGAATGAAACTGTCAACTTTCTTGAACTAGAATGAGGATCAGGTTCTGTGTCAGGCTGGATCTGGGTCCCTGCGTTGCATCTGTGGTTTCCCCAGCATGCGTTACTGAAAGCCTGGCTGCTCCATGGCAGGATGGCAATGACAGATCTTCCATGACTGAACAGCTGTCAGTCATATGCTGTTCTTTATGAGTATTAGCCAGGCTGAGCTCCCAGTTCAACATATTAACCTCTATATGCTATTGAATTTCTAAAAAATTGTTGGCAAATACAGAAGAGCGGGCGTTGAGTTACCTGATTATTATACAGACTTTATAACAATGCCAGCTCACCCAGCTTTGCCTCTCGAGATCAGGTAGTCAGGTCTGGCTAAGAGCGACATATTTGTAATGTAATGTAATGTAAATTGAGGACATTTTACTTCGCATTATGCTTATGGCTTTCATTGCCTACACTGGAACAGTCGAGATTCAGAACCGCACTCAAAGGTATAACAGAAAGTCGTCTCCTGGAAATCAAGCTTCCACCTCTTGATCAGAGCCCTGGTACCTTAACCAGATTCTTCTACCTTAAGATTTTTGCCATATATTTTTGCTATGTGTTGAATAAAGAGTAACTCAATTATTGTGGCAACCCCCCCCCCCCCTCCCCAAGACCCAGCTTAGCATTGCATGTGGAATGGGAGGGGGTGCGAGGTTCCCACTGTGGAGGACGAGTGGAGATGTGTGAACGGGGGCGAGGGGGCAGGGGCTTACAGACACAGACCCTGTTCTCCTGCTTCATGGTCAGCAGAGATGTGGGGTGGGGGGGTGGTGGACAATGATGGTAGTCTGGCCCCCTCCCCCCATCCCCCATACAGGCATAAACTCACACCTTAATTTCCATATGACTGCAGTTGTCTTCCATGGGGCTCTTCTGATTGAGATCTCATTGGGGGGGAGGGGGGGGGGGTTATAATCTCCACACAGCTGCCCAGAGCCACGTTCCCAAGCCCTTCCCACCCCCAGCTTCCACATGCTATTTCCATGTGTGCAAGGTGTCTTAGAGCTAAGAAACAAACCTGATCAAGGCAATGGAGTCCACCTGTGTCATGCAAAGTTGAACTCTGCCTTTTTATTTATGTATAAAATTATGTATTTTTTATTTAGCAGATGCTAATGTATAACTGAGACAGCAGGGTCAGATAGTCCCTGGAGCCGTTAGGGTTAGGGGCTTTGCTTAAGAGCCCAGCAGTCAGATCACAGCCACAGCACCCTAACCCACTAAACCACATGCCTTCCCCACCCTACTGGGGTATTTTCCTTACCTTTGTAGGAGTGTGTTTTCTAAATTTTTTTTTTTAGTTCAATAAAGTCCTGAGATGTATTGGTGCTCCATCCTGTCTTGTGCCCATAACTTCTGGACTGCCCTTGACCCGAATAGGACAAGCAGGCACAGGAAATAAATAAATAAATAAATAAATAAATAAATGAATGAATGAATGAATGAATGAATGAATGAATGAATGGTTGGTTTATTCCTCTCAGCAGTCATACCATTGCAGTTCCGACTAGGTAATCCACTTGAAGTTAAGCAGCTTTGGGCCTGACCAGTACTTGGATGGGAGGCCAACTAGGAAGGCTGGGTTCCTGCTGGAAAAGGTGCGGCCAAAAGGTTAGCCCATCCTGTGGTCTGTGCGGATCCCAGTGCCCCAGTGCAGTGATGGGGGCACGGTGCTGTAAAAATGGTACCATCATTTGGATGAGATGTAAGAGCAAGGTCCGGACTCTCTTTAGTAATAAAAGGTCCCTGAGCATCTTTTGAAAGTAGGGGTGATTCCCCAATGCCCTGACTAAAATTGCCCACTGTGGCCCTTTCAAATCAGGCCTCCCAATCATCCCCTGTATCTAATTTGTGAATTCTCTCCTGCCCCTTCATCACCGTAGCTGTGGTGGTGAGCTTGCTGGCACAGAATGGCTGCCTTTGCATCATCCAGGTAGGTGCTACACAGTGGTGGTGGCTGAAGTTGCTCCCCATTGTTTATATAAAGAGCTTTTGGTGTCTTGAAAAGTGCTATATAATTATAACATTCATTCATCAAAGATGTGTCAACCAATGGGCTGTCATCACATCCTTATTAACCACAGTAGCAGCTGTTAAATGTCTTGCTAATATTTTAACTTGAGACAGTAGGCAGCCACAGATGTGTTTAGTGGTCACTTCTCCAAACCAATACTCAGCTCACTCTTTCCCCTGCTCCTCGAGGTTCTGTTCCTAGGGGGAGCTGCTGGAAAATGGATTAGGCTATCATTTGCAGCGTGTAGATGGGGCTCAATAGAGGCAGTTATAGGATTAGCATGTCCTGCAGAGAAGTAAGCTTCTCATATCTTGGGCCACTATTCATTCATAGCTTCCTGTTAGATTAAGGACCAGTCGACTTACGGAGTCCACAATGCTCTAACCATCTGGATTCGTGGCATCGTAGAGGTTAACCTCCAGTAAATACAAGGAGTTATGTCAACTGTCCTGCAAAGCAGTTTTAGGACTTTATCTGAACATCCAGAGAAGCAGGTTTAAACAGTCCATGGACTCTTATGCAAAACCCCCAGCTCCCTGGGCACCACAAGGCGGCTGCCCCTTCACTCTGACCCCTCCCCCACAAAGCTTGCTCTCACCTGTATGAGAAGCTAGATGGGGCAAAGAGAATTTCACCATGGGGATCAATATAGTATCATTATTCTAAGTACATTTAGGGCTGATAGACATGAACCACATGCCCAGAGCTCAGTCTGAAACACCTACACCAATGTAGTGCTCATGTTATTCTGACAAGCCAGTTTCTTGATATCAAATGAATGAATTTCATATAGACACTGTTGATACCTTTTGTAGTATTTGTGGGGTTTAGATAAATGGCCAGTATGGTGAGGAACTGCAGATTCTTGGTCGCCTGATTTAAGATTTTGTGTTGAACCTGTTGGCGCTTGCAGCCATGTTATTTTTATTGGAGTTAATTATTATGTTTGCTGTGTTGATTAATTGATATTTTATTAATTATATTCCAATAGCCTGCATGATCATCTTCACAATTCAAAATTTTTTTATACACAGCCCTGAGAAAGTGAGCATAGTTGCCCAGTCGTAAACGTGAGAGTGCCGGTGCTCTAATGGAAGCGATGAATGGTCGTTGTCCCACAGGTAATCTAACGAATGGAGAAACCTTTAATTAAAGAGCAGCCTCTTGCATTTTCATCAGACTGCAATCAGGCACAGCTGCTGAACGAGGGCAGTACAGCCTAATAAATATAGGTGATGTTCTCATTGAAAAATGCTGCCCATGTCTTTGGTTGTTGGTAAAAATAAGTACATCCTGGCCATAAAATCAGTGAGCTTGGATTATATTCCCAGGAAGTTTAAGGCACAAGGAAAGTGGCAGCCTAGGCAGGTCACAGGGTTCACACTCACGCACAATGGATGTGAAGAAACTGGCATGCTTGGAAGAACCTCACACAACATGTTGAGGACATGGAAATCACACACACAAATACACACAGATTAGGTATCTATATCTTTGCAGGGACTCTCCGTTAATTTCTTTGGGGATAACCCTAATCCCAGCTATCACCACCTTAACCCCTACCCAGCCCTAGCCTTAACCTTAAGTGAACAAACACAAGACAAGACATTTGGCATTTAACTTTTTTTTTATTGCATTCACAGATTGTGTATAGGTTTTTATCAAACTGTGGAGGCACACGTGTAGACACACACACACACATGGCAGGAAGTCTTAGCACGTTAAATCAGTGTGTCGTTCTAAAAAGCACTATTTAATTTTGATCAAATCTGTTTTCTGTCCTTGGAGAGACACTGACCTACGGTCAACTTACTAGCAACAGGAAGGTAATCAGTACCCATGCTTACCCATGGTTATTAATAACAAGCAGATAATCAATACCTCTACATTCTTGCCCATATATAAGAAGTAAATCTGTTTTGTTGTCCTTTAATTTGTCTTGGTGATTACTGAAATGCGGCTTACACAATCCTTGAAGTTATCTACTGTTTTGCTTTGAAATGCTGGCGGCTGGTCATATTAGGAGACGCTTGTCAGCTAATCAGCAAATCGGCTTCGAGGTGATGATTGGTGCAGGACTTCACAGGCTGAGCACAGCAGTGCTAATTGTAAGGAAGTAATAAACCACTCAGCAATTAATTGAGCCGAAATGGCTTTGCGGTGGTGGAAGGAGCAAACCCCGGCCTCCATTTGTTTACCTCGTAATTGGAAGCAGTTGTTTATGTGGCTTTGAACTTGGCACGTGCGAGTTAATGACGGGCGGCCTTTAAACAATGGGCCACACCAAGCGCTGGCCGGGTTGGGAGAACATGTTTGTGCTAAGCTTTTAAGGGTTCTCAGTGGCCGACAAGGGGGGGAGTTTAACTCCCATTAGCGGAACAAAAGCGTGGCCCCTGGGCCTTCGTTTCTCGCTAGGCCCCCCCCAAGCCGGGCCTTGTGTGTCGCCCTCTGCCCACCACTCACATTCAGCCATTGTTTATGCTGGGCCTCCTGCCGCTGTAATGGAGATAATGGGTGGGGGGTCACAAGGGGCCAGCGATATGTCTTTGAGGAGAAAGAAAGAAAAGTAAGTTTCAGTCGGCCTTTTGCATCTTTTGTCCTGTTTCCTTGGTCCCTGAAATTTGAATTATAATGAATACTCGTCACCCGTGAAAATACTCGACAAACCAGCTCAGCAGTCAGAACCCAATACTTTTTGCAAAATGAGACGTGAAATATTAAATATGAATGTGCAAATGTGACTGTTTATAGTTGCCAGATGTGATGTCATGCCCATCTTACCCACAATTCCTTTAGGATGCTATAATTTACCATAGCTATGGCATTGGGTGATGCCGGGACCCTCTAAGCTCCCTGTGACATCACGCCTTGGCCCTTAACCAGTTCATTTACCTTAGGAGCCCAGAATGGCGGATGTCATTGTCCATCAGGCCCCCACATACAGGTGCACCCTGTCAGGTGCTGCATATGTTGTGCCTGCTGGCTTGTCATGAGAGCTTTTCTCAGTTTCAGATTCTAGTCCAGGTTTGCTGGCTTCCCCTTTCACACCCAGAAGGCCATAGGGATGGGGGGGGGGGGGACTCGAATAGGCTCCAGTCAATGAAGGGATTTGCTCATGTTTGCTTTCTCCTGATTTCTCCGACCCCCTTTCACTTTCGTGGATGGCTTAGTGCCGTGGCCTCAATGGGCTGCAGGGTTCATGGGCACCCAAGGGGACAATGGAAGCGGGGGCCGTGGCGGGGGCTTTGGTGGCCGGACACAAGCTGCCCGCCGCCCCATCTTCCCCACCAACTCTCTCATGACCCCTGAAGGGTTGGGGTCACAGCCTAGTGAGGGTGGGGGTGGTCCTGGGTCCTTCTGTTCTGATCACCTCTGTTCATGCACAGATGGAGGGGAGGGGTCAATGCAAATTCATCCCCAGATCTGGACACTCAGTCACAGTCACACCCAGGCCCACGGAGGTCCTTAGGCAGGTTTGGCTAAGCAGAGACGTGTCTGCGCAAGCAGGGAGCAGGGGAGAGGCACACGGCCTTAAAGGGCTGGTTTAATCAAGCCAGCCTCTGCGGGTGCTGCAGGTCAGGGTGTATCAGCCATGCAAATGACGGGCAGGGCTGCGGGCCCCATCGCAACTGTCGGAGAACTCGGATAGATGGCCAGACTCACACGGAAGGGGGCTAGTGAAGGCCGAAAACTTTGAAACGATCGTTTCATACGTATGCAGGAGTAGTAATCGAGTACGTTTCAGGCTGTTATAATGCTTTTGATATCGGAGCAGTAATGCCGTCAGATGCTTATAAACTCAGGGCAACCAACCTGCTGAAAATGGTGCCTGTGAAATCACAGATTTCCACAGAAGAAGGTTCCCCTCCAGCAGAAATACCTGCCTGAGCAGTAGATGTCAACACATACAGTTACACTTCCAGTAACTAATAGCTACTAATAATTATTAACGTTAGAAGGAACCTTTGAATTAGTGCATTCACCAGTGGAAGTTCAGTTGTGTTTCTGACAGTTCAAAATGACTCCTCATTTTTAATTGGCTGACATGTGGTTTGGTATGTAAGTTCATGAAACTTTTATTGACAGTTTGACCGCAACAGCTGTAATTTTATGCTTGAAAAGGAGAGGAAACGAACCGATACTGTAATGAAATTCATTTGGGTCTGCATCTTGCATCTTGACGCAAGTGGGTCAGGTTCAGCTTCGTGGTTTCAGGCGGATGGATGCTTGTGGATGTAGAAGCAGAAGGACGTGGCTGAGGAACCACTGAGGGGAGAAGGCAGTCGAGAGAAGCAGGAATGCATTGTGGGTGTGCGGAAGTGCACCCAGCTGAATGGCACAGTCATGGAAAAATCCTCACAGCCTCACTTATCTCAATGGTCAAGTTTAAGAGCAAATATCACTCAGCTGAGATTTTTTTTTCATGTCGCTCCAAACCCTGTTCCCCACAACAGCTGTGAGAGAGGAGTTGGACATCGAGGAGGTCAGGATTGACCAAAATGGGGGTGGCTTTGAGATGGGACCAAGGGCAAAGTTTGAGTGATCTAATAGCATGGGAAAGTGACCTCCAAGCTGGACTGAAAAGAAAAGCTGGAATGGGGAGCGCAGGGGGGCAGATGGCTGCTTCAGAGTAGTGTGATGGCTAAGGGGAGCTTTAGGGAGGGGAGGCCGTCATTGAGCCATTGTCCCTCTCCCACCAAACTCAATAGGAGTCAGCCTAACCTGACCCCTCTCCCAACCCTTCATTGTGCTGGCCGCCAAGGCTCAGTGGTTCTCAACCAATTGTTTGAGCATGTGTGTGTGTGGGTGTGTGTGTGGTTCAGAGGTGTCCCAGATCTGAGACTAAGAAAGCTATCAATCAGATGGGGGGAATACCAGCTGCAAATCTGCCCTGATGATTCTGCACCCCCACACACATTCCACATATTCAGTCTTATCCTCCACTGCACCTCCATCAAACACAAACACGACAATTGCACATCTGACCCCATGTCAAGCCAGTCTGTGAAATTAGCATAGCACGAAAACTCAGCGCGAGCCAGTCAAGCAGCTTGTTGCAACTGGGCATACAAGGTGGACCAGTGGAAAAAGGTTGCAGATACGATTTAGCAAGTATAGGGTGTGAGACATGTCAGTGTTTGGGGGGAAGGGGGTCAATCAAGGAAGTCATCTGGATGAACTACAGAGGTTTTGTTGGTTGTGCCAAGCTGGAAGCCCAGTGTGGGATTTTTAATAGCCTGCGGAAGCTTATTCTTCTAGGACAATGTTTCCTAAACCGGTCCTCAGGGATCCTTAGATAGTCTAGCGGGAGCGCGGAAGAAGCAAAAACCTGGACTGTCTGGGGGTCTCCGAGGACAAAGTTGAGAAACGCTGCTCTAGGGGAACGATTCTCGTTTAGGAGATGGGAGACTTCTTGGGTGCGAATCATGAGCAAGCCCATGTGCATTTGGCCAGTGCAAGGCCCACTGCTCCCCCCCCCCCAGCTGCTCTTGGGACTGGCTGACCCTGCTGTGTGTTGCTTTGTGTGAAAGCATCTCCTAAACAAATGAAAAGTAAATGTATAAGTCATTCTAAAAACAACAGTAATAGAAAACATTAGGCAAAATATTGAATAAGGTGTGATAATTGTGAAGATGATTAAAGCATTTCTGAATATGGAGAGGCCAAGACTTTATCATCATCATCATCACCTTCCTCAGCTAACCATCTCTTACAGCATCTGCCATTGCTGATGACACTGACCTGTATCTCCTCTCCTGGCAGATACGAGCAGAGCTTCAGAGCTGGCCTTCCTGGTGGAGCCCAGTGACATCATCGCAGTGAGGGACCGCCCCCTTATGCTAGACTGTCAGGTGGAGGGGGAGGGGCCCATCACTATCACCTGGCGGCGCAATGGCGCGCCAGTGCCCACGGGGCAGCGGGTGAGCGTGTTGGCCAACGGGACGTTGCTCATCAGAAACTTCCAGAAACGTGGCGAGAGCAGCGAGGCGGATGCCGGCGAGTACGACTGTGCTGCTCAGAACCGCTTCGGCATGCTGGTCAGCCGCAAAGCCCGGGTCCAGATCGCATGTGAGTGTGGAGCTTTTTTGCGGGACTCCAGGTTTTCAGGTCTTTACAACAGTGTTTCCCTACCTGGTCCTCGGGGACCCCCAGACCGTCCACGTTTTTGCTACCTCCCAACTCCCGGTCCTCCTTGGGGTCCTGGAGGACCGGCTTGGGAAACACTGCTGTACAACTCGATTATCTTTACGGCAGTGATACAGTCTGCTGATTTACATCCTCTACAAGGCCCATATGCCCAGCCATCCTTCCAGCCATCCAAGCCCATTCTGCTTGCCCTGTTAAGGGTCACAGTGGGGAGGGGTCACCCTGGTAGGGGATGAGGCACAGAAAATGTGTGCACAGCAAAAGCCATTCGGGTTAATTCAAATTCTGTAAGATATCATCTTACATTTGTTAAATAAACACTAAATGAACATGGTATGAATCTGGATAATAATTAAGCGCTTATACAGTCATCTAAGGAATCAATGAAGCCCTCCGTAAAACGAGCGAAAAAGATTGCATAAAATAATCAATGTTCAGCATGTTTTGATGAAAAAAAAGTATTATTTAAAAAATTATTTCTGTTGTAATTATTGTATTGAAAATGAAAGAATACGGCTTTCCCACGTGCTGGAGCAGAACGTCTGAATCATGATGCATATTGTTTTTTGATACAATCATTCACGCTCATTTTTATGTGGGGTGAGTTGGCTCTTATACCAGTCCAAGGAGTAGCTCTGTTTCTGCTCATTGAGGGCTTTTGTCCCAATCGACTATGTTGCTTTTATCATAAACTCCCAGCATCCCCCCTGAAAGCCCTTCTGGGGGGGAGGGGGGCTTTACTCAAAGAACAGCACCATCTCTCTTCAAACCTATAAAGCGGCTGGGGGGGCCATGATTAATCCAGCAGAATTATGACCATCCAAAAGCCGTGGTCCCTCCAGGCCAGAGGTTACCATGGCAATACTCTTTCATTTAAAGTGCCCCCCCCCCCATTATTGATTATGAGAGGGACAAAGTTATTAGGGTCCCTCAATGTGTTTGTCTGAATAACATTTCAGCTTCGTTTTTTCATCTGGGGATGAAAACATTATGGAACAAAATTCTGAAGCAAATTGAATTGTATATATTTTTGCTCTGTGTACATGTCTTATGGCATTATCCTGTGATAAGCAGTCTGGGTATGCAAATATGGCTGCTCACCTGTCCAATGAGGTGCCATTTACGGCTGCAGCTGTACCATAGGTGGATGGACACATAACTGGCATATGATCTGAAAGTTTACAGCACAGTTTACAGATCTCCCTGTTCAAACACATCCACTAAACGTTGTAATTAGGTGATTTAGGTGTGTTTGAGCGGGGAGATCTGCAAATGGTGCTGCTCCAGGACCGGAATTGGGGAACCCTGCTGGGGAACTTTAACCTTTAAAAATGTCTTAGCCCTGTGAAAGTTATTCTTAGGAGTCAAACCCTTGCATTATTACATCAGACCCCTGAGTGTGAAAGTGCAGAACTGAAGGGTCCTTCATATGCTCAGGAGATCCGCAGTGATGACAGGAGGGTCTGTTTGGTCACATCTCACTCCTCACATTGTGAAACTAAATGTAGGACAATGAATGCCAGTCTTTGTTCAGTTATGTGATATGTGTGTTTCCTAATGATTATAAGAAATGGACACTGCTGTACACTGTTTTAAAATGCCCCCCTCCCCACGTCTCTTAAATCTCTACCAGCCTTGCCCAAGTTTCACACCCATCCTGAGTCAATGTCAGTGGAAATGGGGGGCGTGGCCCGATTCCAGTGCCAGGTAAACGGGGTCCCAGAGGCCACCATCACCTGGGAGAGGAACCGCACAGCGCTTGGCACTCAGGACACAAGGTACTGTGATCACACATACACACACACAGCATCAGGACACAAGGTCCTGTGATGACACACGCAAACGTAGTGCATCAGGATACAAGGAACTGTGATCACACACACACACACACACACGCACGCAACACACAAAAACACACACACAAAGACATTAAGAAAACCCAGGTCCAAAATATCCTGAGAGATACAGAGCATCACACAACAGAACAGACTCATTCTGGAATCATTTTGGACAGGTTCACACACTCACTCACTCACAAACACAGGTTTTTGATTATGTCTTTGTGGGGTCTCTCCATTCATTACTGGGGCTATGGTGGCGCAGGTGGCACAGGAGGTAGTGCTACCATTCAGCAACCGGAGGGTTGCAGGTTCGAGCCCCGGGTCCTCCTGACCCCATCGACGTGTCCTTGAGCAAGACACTGAACCCCAAATTGCGCCCGGTGAGCTGGTTGGCACCTTGCATGGCAGCCTCCGCCACCGGTGTGTGAATGGGTGAATGCGAGGCATATTGTAAAGCGCTTTGGGAAAAAGCGCTATATAAATGCAGTCCATTTATTACTAATAGGACCAGGGTTCAAATCCCCCATAGCTCCCTGTGTGTCTAACCTGCACAGTCAGGTAGTCTGCACACTGCATGTGGGCTCCCAGACACCCTCACCCCTAGCCTGAGAAAACAGATGGCCAGATTTTAGTCAGGACATCACCCCTACTTTTTCCAAAAGATACCAAACAACCCTT
>JAODJU010000046.1:18592550-18616352 GCA_026776725.1 Gnathonemus echidnorhynchus
CCCCGCCCCCCCTGCTCGCCAGACCTCGCCCGGATCCTAAATAGCATGCAGATGGAAAGTCAGGAGACAGGCAGCAGGAGAGAGAGAGCGAGAGAGAACAGGGGAGAGACATGCAGCAAAACTGTGGCCCTTTACAGGACAAACATACATGCTTTTTGGTTTATTGATACTTTGTTGGCATTCGTAACAGGATTAAGGATTATGGTGTTAAGATATGGTTGTTTTTTTATAAAAGAAGAAAAAAATCCCATGCTTTGCCAAATGCTTAATTATCATGCTCAGACAGTACAAGAAGTGAGCTGAAAGAAAGGTTGTTAGCAGAGGCCAGTTGGAGAGAGGACAAAAAAGCAAGGGAATGACAGGGACAGAGAGAGGACAAAAACGCAGGGGAACGACAGGGACAGAGAGAGGGCAAAAAAGCAAGGGAACGACAAGGACGGAGAGGGGACAAAAACGCGAGGGGAACGACAGGGACAGAGAGGGGACAAAAACACGCGGAGATGACAGGGACGGAGAGAGGGCCCACACTGGGGTGGCATCTCACAAGAGACCTCACCTTATCTCAACTCCACAAAGCGGCTGGTTCTTGCAACCCCCCCCCACCCCTTCACCAACATTGAAAGGGAGGGGGGGTGTCACTTGCGGTCTGCCCCCCCCCGGGGGTCTGTAGTGCAGTTGCAGGGGGTTTGATGCCCCATCTTTGGCTCTAAAACAGGAGATATTTCCATCGGTCAGAGTGAACGATTATTCAAGGGACTCCCCAGGAGAGAAAGCAATTTACCCCCCCCCCCAGTCATCCTTACTTTTCAGTTACATATTTAATTACAGTGGTAGGGGACCCCCGGCAAAGGGGTTGCTGGTTTACGGAAGGCTGACTCCCCCAGGGTAGGAGATACCTGGTATATCACATGCGCTGCACAAGAGGAGTTTATGAAGGAGGTGGGTGAGATTCATGGCTGGTCCACAGTAAAACTGTGGAAGTAAATAAATGATAAAGTAAGCAGTGCCTGTGGAGTGTAACCCCCGAACTCTGCACCCCGTCCATAGTGCTCTGTGCTGCCCCTCTGTGTGTCTCCTTGGTTCTGGCTGACAAAGGTGCCAAATGTATTAACAGGGTGTCAAAGGCTCAGAATTCGTTTGGAAACGAGAAAGCAAAACATGAGAGAAACAGGGATGCGATTTCAGCTGCTGCTTTCAAGTACTCTAGGGCCAGTGTGTGCCTCTGTGTGTGTGTGTGTGTGCCTATGTGTGACTGCGTGTGTGTGACTGCGTGTGTGTGCCTGTGTCTGTTTGTGTGTGTGATTGTGTGTGCCTGTGTCTGTGTTTGTTTGTGTGTATTTCTGTCTGTGCCTGTGTCTGTGTTTGTTTGTCACTGTACACATTCCTCATCATCCCATCCTTACTTTAACCAGCAAACAAATCATGGTTCCTTTGATTCTTGCTATTATTTTTTTCTACAAAAAATAGAAGTGAATAACAGATGAATCTAAAAATAAGTCAACCTCCTGATAGTCTCATGATAAAAAACAATAAAACACACAGGCATTAAAGTGAGATACAAATATCACCCATTAATAGATTCTGATTTAAACTCCACTCCTGTCCTCCAGAGAAAAACAGATGCAATGACTCACAAAGACAATGCCAGCAGACTGTTTACAGAAACACATCAGTACAGAAATACCAATATCAAGCATTTGCCTTTGTAAATGTAAAGGCCTCTAAGAGAACCCGCTAACAATTTCTATGAATGGCATGTCTAAAGGAATCTATGAACACATTCACAACACTTCATAAAGCATTAAAAACATGGCAATAAATATTTATAGAAAGGCATAACACATTATAACCCTGTTCCTTATGCATTAAGAATGCTTTATGAAGCTCTCGTGTATAATGCAGTATAGATACCTTCATAATGCAGTACAAAGCATCCTTAAAACTTGTACCGACCATTATAATGCATTATGAAGGTATCTATAGTGCATTATACAGGACAGCTTCATTAGAGATTATGATGTATTATAATCAACGCTATATTGCCTTATGACTGTCAATAGAGGATGCTGTAATGCTTTATTAATTCTTATACTAACCATTATAATGCATTATGAAGGTATCTATAGTGCACTCAAAACTCAATGCTAGACTTTACTACTTTATGTAGTAAAACACAGGCATGCGTAGCTAATTGGCACTGCATGCCTTGCTAAGAAAAACAATACCACTGAAGCAAATGGACCCTTGTAAATGAGCAGTGGGGTGTGATCTAGTAAATTGGTGAGGGGCAGTGTGTAGCTCAGTGGGTCAGGATGCTGTACCCTTAATCAAAAGGTCACTGTTTCAAATACCTTGGCTACCAAAGTGATGTCATCACTGGGGCCCGCAGTGAGCCCCCCAATCAATAGTCGCTCCAGGGACTAGCTGACCCTGCCTCTCCCAACTGCACATCACTTTGGTTCTAAGTATGCACTAATTAAATAAGTGAATTTCTTTTAAATTTTATTCAACTGAATGAACAGCAGTGGTTTGAGCAGTATATCTGCATTTTTTTTTTCTTCATTTGCCTACTTTTGACCACAGCATCTCTGCAACAGCTGGAATAACAAGACAAGGAAGAGTTGGAGACATGGAAATGAGAAACAATGGTGGTGCCTGAAGGTCCCGTTCAGCGTGTGGATGCGTCTGCTGAAGGCCAGAGCCAATCAGCGAAGCAGAACAGTCCTTATAATGATGGCCAAAGACAAACGGCTGCCTGGGATTGGCTACAGAGCGCTTATGGAAGATGGACGGATGTCAGTGACCATCGGAAACAGCTAAATAAATGCCTTTAATCACCAGAGGGGGCACTATGGAAAACATGGTTTTACAGGGAAAAATAAATCTGCCTCTTTGAGAGTTTATATAAGACTCCCATTAACTAGGCTCCCATCCAAGCACTGACCAGACCAAATCCTACTTAGCTTCACACAGACTACCAGGTCCAAACTGCAGGTACCATGGCTACTGACAGTTTAAAGCACTGAACACTGAGAATGTGAGCTGGAGCCTAAAGAAAGCAAATACATCAGTTACCTACAGAGGGTAACTAGAGGGGGGTGACTGGATAGCACAGTGATTAGCAATGCTGCCTCACAGCCCAAGGACCAGGGTTTAAATCCCCCATAGCTCCCTGTGTGTGGAACCTGCACCATCAGGTAATCTGCACACTGCACATAAGATCCTAAATGCTCTCACCACACACAGCCCTCCCCAGTGAAAACAAATCTCATTGGCACAATGAATAACATTTTAATTAAACTGGGATTCAGCACAGTTCAATTGGTTTGTTAGCAAGGGAAAATAGAATTGTGATCTCCAAAAATGAGTATTTTAAAATGATTTACTTCTTGATTGTAAATAAAATTGTAAGAAGTAAAAAGTACTTTTTTCTTTAAAAATGTAATTAAGTAAAAGAAAAAGTATTCATTTTTAATTGTACTCAGGTAAAGTAAAAATTCTCAAAAATAATACTTAAGTATAGTAATAAAGCAAAATTGCTCAAGTACACCTCTGATTACTATGGGGAAAACCCTAATCCCAACAATGACAACCTTAACCCCTACCCAGCCCTAACCATAAGTAACCAAACAAAATACAAGTCTTTTGGCACTTTTAGTTTTTTGATTGCAGTCACTGACTTTTATTTTCTTTTTCATAAAATTGATTGGGCCCCACGATGTAATGAATGTAATGAATATCTGACCCCCCCCCCACACATACACAATTACACATATACAGTTAAAAACATAATATTTAGAATCTCACTTCCTTGTGTAAAGACAGAGACAAAACCAAAGAAGAGAGAGACAATGCATCTAATGGCAATAAGATTTACTGTATTGAAAAGACTGCTGCTTAGCCTGACCTATGACCTCACTTCCTGTCCAGGTACACTCTGCTTCCTGCGGGTATCCTCCAGATCACAGGTGTGCAGCAGGGGGACGCTGGGCTGTACCGCTGTGTGGCATCCAACATCGCCAACACGCGCTACAGTCACGAAGCCCAACTCAATGTCACCAGTGAGTTGTCTTAACCCAGACTACATCTAGGATTAGTGTTTCTAGTTAATTAGTAATATGTGTGATATACATAACAACACTTCAGTGCTCCAAGAGGCTCAGGCCTGAACTAACTCCAACTAAAATGGCTTTTTAACAGAATTACGCATACAGGCTGTCCCCAGGTTAAGAACGTCCGACTCACTGGCAATTTCTACATACGAACGGACTGCCATGAAGCCTATTATATTAAAAATTTGAGTTCAATATATACGTGCAAACATTGCACTGCTTCAGAGGTTTGTTAGCTTGAGGTACAGTACGGTGTGTACTTTTCTTATTAATGTCCTGACTTAATGTTCTACAAATTCAACTTAACGACAGATTTCGGGAACAGATCTTGCTCATAACCTGGGGACTTCCTGTATGAGAAAATGGAAAATAAGGAGCCCAAAGGGTCCAGATTTTTCATGTTATATATGCATCATTGTCCAAGATTGAACAATCTACCTATGCACACCTTTTGTATAACCCTTGCCCTAAGCAGGGTCATGGTGAGACTTCAGAGCTGGCCTTCTTGGATCAGTGTTATGGAAATTATTGAAAGTATAATGTTCTAACCAGGGACAGACTAGACAGGCAACTGCTCTAGGACCCAGGCCACCTCTATGGCCCCCTCTGACTGTAAATCTCACATACATGCAGAAAATTTGGGAAGATAGAGGTGCTGATATCATTCATATTATAATGGAAAAGTGACATGAGACTTTTATCTCCAAGATTTTTATATATACAATCTCATTATGGTGGGTGTCATAATACAAAAATATTTGGTACAATACTTTAAAACAATTTTGAAATGTAATAGTTTAAAAGGGGGGCCGTGGTCCATTTTTGCTCCAGGGCCCAGGGCCCCGCCACTGATTCAAGCTGTCAGTCAACTTAGTTTTATACTCCAGGATGTGGATAAAGGTTGTTAGTATAGTTAGTATTAATGTAGAATATTATAGCTGTACAGTGTAGTTTGTACAAAGAAGTTTTTATCATAAGCTGATGGAGTTCCTGTGAGCCTCATGAGTGCCTCCCTCTCTGCAGCCACAGCCTCGCGGATCTATAAGGAGCCCGTGATCCTGTCCGGGCCCCAGAACCTGACCCTCACCGTGCACCAGACGGCCATCCTGGAATGCATCGCTACTGGGAATCCACGGCCCATTGTGTCCTGGAGTCGACTGGGTACGATATCCTGCACCAAATCCCAAGCTGAAGAACAGTCTGGACCCACACACCAAACTGCAGACCATCTCAAGATAAAGACCAATCTGCATTAGCACAGAAATACTGTCTATAAAAAGGTCTATAAAAAGAGGCAATATATCTAAAGCTAATGGCTAGTTTGCATTTCCACACACACGACTACAGACCATCTAATATACTAAAGACCATTTTGGACCCACAAGGCTTACAGTACTTTTCGGTCCAACTGACTCTAATCTAGACCCACACACAGATCTGCATAATCTGACCAATCATGATCTATGTCAATACAAACAATATCATGTATATGCCCTGCATATATTACTTGAATAGCTCCCTCTTATTCCCCAGTAATTAGTCACAGACGATACTTAATGCTGTATTTGTTTAAGTATATGAAAACTGCCGCGTAAGTACAATACTGGGAATAGCCTGCCAGTGCGGTATGAGTAATATCTATAGCGGTTATTATACTTGGGTGCTATTTTGGCATTTCTGGCACATTCTTTCCCTTTTCCGTTTAATGAATGCCACTGAATGTGTCTGCTGAGCCTGGCCATTAGGGCACACTCTGGTCTTTACCTCTTACAATGGTACCTCCTGCTGGTCCACAGACGGACGCTCCATTGGCGTGGAGGGCATCCAGGTGCTGGGCACGGGCAACCTCATGATCTCCGACGTGTCGCTGCAGCACTCGGGTGTCTATGTGTGTGCCGCCAACCGGCCCGGGACCAGGATGAGGCGTACCGCCCTGGGGCGGCTCGTGGTGCAAGGTGAGCGTGCTCGGCAAGGCAAAGGAGAGCTATGGGGACTGGCTGCTTTCCAGAACATTTCTTATTGCGCTCCGTTGACTTGTATGAAGAGTGTATTGTCATTTTATGGTTTGCATGCTTAAATGTATCTATGTGTCTCTCTCCCTGTATCTAAACATCTAGGTTTTAGCATAGCATTTGAATGAAGAAATTCAGGTTAGCTGTCTTGTCTAAATGTACAAAAGCAGCACTTCATGTGTGACTTGGGCTTTTAGTTCACTGTGTTACCTACTGCTCATGCAGTCATTTTATTCATACCCTGCCTGTCACCTAAAAGGTGTTGCAGAGGTGAGGTCAGATTTGTGTGCTTCTGATTGGTTCATACTGGTAATAACCACTCCCATTGCATAGCTAAGCTCCTCCCATTTCTATCAGTTTCATGATGAGGGGGGTTTGCTATCAGCTAGACAGAGCACCTAACAGAGCGTGAAATGGACAGATGCGCAGTGCCCGTGGCTGTGTTTGTGTATGCATGTATGTGGCCAGAGGGTTGTAATGAGTACAGGGGTGAGGTTGGGGGGATGGGGGCGGAGCCTGAGCCAGCAGATTGTGTTATAAGCTGTGTTGTAATTGAACATGTCACCAATCCCCCTCATCATATAGGACCTTACAGCATCTCAGACCTGAGGCTCTGCCTCCACCTCCCATTGCATAATTACCCATATACTGATAGGGGCTCCAGCTGGGCCCAGCTAATAGACCTCATAGACTGCAGTAACACTGCTAGGATTCCAGAAAGTCCATCTATCACCTCACGCTGTCTGTTAATCTGTTAATGTATCTGCTTTATATTAGACTGTGAGACTGTAAATGCAGCCACTGGCTCATCTAAACACTTCTAAATGGGGGGTCTGTTTTATGTATTAATATCTAATTGTAATAGTAATCTTCATTTCACTTTGTATATATGTATATGTGTGTGTGTGTGTGTGTGTGTATCAAAGGTTTTAGTAATATTATTGTGAAAGCTCAAAATCTGCTTGACAGAGTAATTGCATGGTATTTTAATACTTTACAGTAGAAATTGGAGCTTCATAAAATGCAAGTAAAAGCCAACTACTTCCCTTCTCCTAAACTTTACTGGTATCTATTGGATGGCAAGATGAACGCCGCTTAAGTTCCCAAACCGCCACTCTGGGGCACCCCAGCCATCCCATGTATTTGTTTCTTAATTTCATCACCAGTTAACAAAATTCACTCAATTAGTTAAAATAACTCAATGAGGTATTAATCAACCAAACAAGGTGCGCTAGTGGTCAAGTGAAAAATTACATTGGTGTATTAGGTGATTGCTGAAAATACCATGGTGACTATAGGAGAGGGTTTGAAATGGCTAAGCTGGCACACTGGCAGATATAATGTCATAGTTTCATGCCAACATGAAGGTCATTTAGACATTATTTTCTCTCCCTGTCTAAGACCTTTGCCCAGTACTGTATGCCTCTCTAAAAAGTAGCACTAATATGTATTACAGAATGTATATGTGTATTAGTTTTATGTGTGAGGATTTCAGCATGTCTGTTCACTTCTCTGTCAGCTGACCTGACCTCACCAATCGATAGCCTTTGGGTAGGATGGGCTGTTCCGCTGAGGTGCTGCTAAACATATTCATTCATTTATTGATTGATTTCTGGAGGCTGACAAAGAGTCTGGGTTCTGCCGTTTTCTGGAACGTGTCTTTCCAGCCTTGGGGCCTTTTGTGCCCCTTCCAATTGTCACTGATTACCCATAGTGCCATCTGGTTACACCCCCATCCCCCCTTCCAGGCTGTTACACTAAAGCTTCTCTCATCTCCACATTGCTTCTTACCTTCAGGCTCTTGTCCCATCATTACACACGAGGGTACTGATTCCAGCATCACTCCAGACACTCATACTATCCAGTCAGTAATAGATCAGCCGGACAAAGCCCAATACTAACAAGCTCAAAGGAGTCACCTACTGCAGTGGAGTCAGACATACTTCAGTCAATAAATCGGTTCCCCTCCCATGCATGTATACTGGAACAAGGACAGTAGTCCCGTTAAACGGCATAGTCGAGCTATAACTGTAGCTCGACTTAGCTGTGCATGTAAACATACTGAGTGTGACTGCATTCATCCCTGCTTATGAGTCTCGAATCGCACTATCATCATCACTGGAAGTGCAGCCTGGTCAGTGCTGATGCACAAAGTGTCCATAGGATATCTCGACATGTCCATTTGAGCTCCTTCTCTCTGTGTGGAGTGAGGTATGTTTGGTTGGTCATGTCAGCTTCCAGATGATCCCTGGGACAAAGCTGGGAAAACCTGCTAGTTTCTGCACTTTTTCCTGTATCCAAATGACCAAATGAGTATCAGTCTTGGTCAGGTTTTGTTCGATCTGGGGGGGTGTAGGGAGGGAGCGAGGTCGGCCGTTTCACACACTCCTCACCCTGCCCCCTGTGCCCCCCCGGGCCAGGCCCAGCCTGCTGCCTTGGTCTTGAACCTGTGCGGTGGTGTTGGGGGGGTTTAAAAGGCGTGGTGCTGGCCAGCTTGCGTGTGCAGCGTCTGGACCAGATGCAAGGCGGACAATGGGAGGCAAAATGACTTAGAGCACAGGAGCGAGAGGCGGCAGGGCGGCGTGTCATTCAAAGGGGCACCTTTCACCTCTAACCCCTGACCTTCCCTCAGCGGGACAAGAGAGGTAGGCGGGGCCAGCCTGGCCCGGGGAAGGTACCCGCAGTCCTCAGTCCAGTTAGGTCTGCTGAGAAGATTGATGGACCTTGACAGATGAGGGTGGACATCCCCCACTCCCCTTTGACACCCTGGCCCATGGGGACGGCTTTTTTTCACAGCTGGTGGTCACGCTGGGGGGGGAGCTGAGGACCAATAAGGGACGGACACAAAGGAAGAGGGATCATTGTGTGTGACGGCAGACACTCTTTAAAAAAGCAGCCAAATCAGTTTTAAATAATTATTATAACATTTATATTATCAGAGGAAGTAAATAAAGAAAATAAAGTTGTGTTTACTACATTAAGTATGCCAAAAAACATATTATGTACCTCTCGATAACTACATATTGATTGCATAATATATCAGAATTTAGGATCACCACATTAATTATCTCAGTGGGGTTCCTGGTCTATAAAAAAGGCAATAGACATGTACATTATATACTTTTAATTGCAGCTGAACTGTTAAGGAATGGAGGGTACGGATTGCCATGAACCTGAAGCCTCTCCTGACTTGCTTGCAGTGACCAGATACTGCCTTAGCTACCCTTTGATCGGCGACCCAAACAGCGCAGGCAGCTGGTGAAAAGCGCTGCTGGCCACCGTTCGCAGCTGGAGAACAGGCTGCGCTTTGTCGCAGACTGTCCAGAGCCCTTAAGACGAGCATTACAATGGAAAAAAAAAACTATTCGAAGGCATTAGTCCAGCTCCACTGGCCACTGGCTCTCCTTTCCAAAATAGTTAATTATCAGAAACTGTGACGTACGTGGTGTGTGACTCTGTGTATAAGTCTGTGCATATACAGCCATAATATATATGGAGTTTTGCGGTGTTTTGCTCCATAACTGTCTTGTCACTATTCATTCACTGGGAACATAACCTGGCAGCACTTCTACTCATTTAACTAAAAGTGGCTTCTCCGCAGCTGTATCCCTGTACATTAGCTGCCTCCCTTGTAAATATGGCGCCCCCTATCTGTGACCCACCAACTGTGCGATTTACACATGTGAGCTTGCTGCCTGTCTCTCCCTCAGCCCTCCTGTCCCAGCTCAGGCCGGAGCTGCTATCTTCAGATTTACAGCTATAGCCAGCGACACTGATCTTCTGGTGACTAACTATTGCACCAGGCTCATTGATTAGGCTGTCATAGTGTCACTTTGAAGATAAGGCCCTCTGAAGGAAGGTGATACAGCAGTACTGAGGGATACTAAGCAATAATATTGATGGTGGTTCTGCATTAATAGTAATTGCAGACTTCCAAATAAGGACAACAGGAAAGTAATGCACTGTAACAGACAATATGACCAGCAAGATAAGACCTCAGCATCCAAATGATCCACATGGCCTTCAGGTTCAAAGAGTGACTGAGGTATCTCTGAATGTAAACAAGGATTCTCTGTCACGGCTCTGTAATGGGAGACTCCACCATGGGGGGGAGGGGGGCAACTGAGGGGAGGGTAAAGACAGACGGAAAGGGTCACATGCAATAACAGAATATACACTGTTATCATTTATGATAAAGATATTTCATTTAATACCATTACATGAAAATGAATACTAGAATACTACTAAGTATAACATCCCATGAACTTGAGTATGATACGATGGATGGATGGATGGATGGATTATACTAAGGCATATATTTAACTCCAGGAATTTCTACAATAAAATGTTGATTTTTTTAGTACAGCTTGCAAAGCAGGGAAGCTAATCTGTATAGCAAGGTTAGGGACTTACGGTCCACAACAGGCTGTAGACTGTGATGCATAATGATATGTGAACAGCTGCAGTTATTTTTAACTGAGATCAGTAGTTAAAGAAGCTCAGTTTTGTTTAGGTAAAAAACAGAATCTGTTGTCTGATATTACACAAATAAATGTGTAGGTTTAAACTGCGCCGGAAATATGCAGGAAATATGCAGATAAAAAGCCCCTTTCTACTTTTTGTCTAAGACATCTGCTTCTCATTTGCAAGCCTATATTTTCAGAAATGCTACAATTAGCATTAAAATAGCAGCAGCGGTTCTTGTATGCAAATAGCATATTACATTGCCAGTGCCTTGAAGTCCAAAATCCACTACAATTACAAACCCAAGGCCAAAAGGTAGCAGTGTTTAGTAAAATTTAACCACTTTCTGGATCATGTTTACCCCAAAAATCAATTTTTCCCTTAATAACTGGAACTGGAACCCAGCTGATGAGAGCTGTTATTGCACGACTGATTAATGGTTCCCTATTGAAAGGGGCCTCTTGGTGACCTTTGACCCTGACCCCTAGAAACCCCAAACCGCCCCTCCCCCGGGCCTCTTCCCACAGCCCTTTCAGTAGGCCATAAGCAGGGGGCTGTATCCAGGTTCACCCATGTTCACGGCTGCTGGGCTGGGCTCTGATCCCCCCCCCCCATGTTTGTGCTCTGTGGGTGCATTGATTGGACAGCGGCCTGAATGTGGCCTGGCCTGATAGGATCGATCTCTCTGATGGACTGGGAGACCTGCCAATGCACCTGATTGTCTATATGTCCCTATGCATTTGCTAGGTTTTTGCCCTTCTTTTTTGACTAAATATTTCTCTGAAGGATAGTTTCTTTCTCCTGTTAAATCCTGAACTGTGCTGGGGAGACATTTCATTATGTTGACTGGCCTGACACACTGGTCTCTAAGCAGATTCCTCCTACACATTACTGGACAAGTGAACAGGAGCTGCTGTCTAATCTGCTCGGCTCGCAATAAAACGGATGGATTAACATTCTGCTTTAGCTGCTATCCTGCCTTAGCTTTCTGTGTTCATCCCTCTGGGCTGTTTCTCTCGCTTTTACCAGAAGTGCCAGGGACTCTCAAACACTGGTGCAAGTGCTGAGGCTGGAAATTAATTTGAAAACTGAGTAGTGCCATCTGGTTTGTAGCGTATGACCTGCAGTGTGCACTTTTTAGTTAATTATCAGGCATCTATAGGCCTACTGGTTATTTCGATCATGTCACATCAAAATACCATTTCTGACTTTCAGCTCCCCCCGAGTTCCTGCAATGGCCGCAGTCTGTCTCCAAGCCAGCAGGGGGCAGTGCAGTGTTCACCTGTGTGGCTCAGGGTGTCCCAGAGCCTCACCTGATCTGGCTGAAGAATGGAAAGATCCTGACACCAGGAGACAATGTCAAGATCACTAACAATAACAGGTACAATATAACTATCAGCTTTGAGTCTAAGCTGATTTCTTCTTCATATTTGACTAAAAGCCAAATCATGTTAATCACATAAGAAAAATACTGTCTTAGAATTACTCATTCAGTACAGTGCTGCAAGGGTGGATGGAACCTACTGTCAGCAGCATAGGGCACGATCGTAGTATTTAGATACACCAACTGCAGCAAGAAACCCTCAAGACTCATGGTGAACATGAACTTGCAGATTGCGATCTTTGGGGGTGTGAGACAAGAGTGCGGGTCGGTTTAGTCTTTTTTCGTGATTCACTCCGAACCCCCAATATTTCCTAATAACTTTTAGTTTACTAGGGGTTTTGTGAATGAGCGCGATAATAGTGCACTTGTAAAATAAAACTCTTGTAAAATAAAATTTTTAGTGAGGATTTCTGTGTTTGTAAATGATATCTCTTAGCAAGCAGCCAACTTAATCTGGTTGCCATTTACTGCATATATAATTTCGGAAACGTGTAAGGAACTGACGCTATTTTAATAGTTTCAGTCATAATAGTACAGTTTGTCTACTTGGCCACACGATGTCAGTGTTGTTCACTGTACAAATTTGAACCCGGTGTCAGTAAAAAAATCTGTTATTGTATAAAATACAAAATACTGTATCAACAATATTGTATGCTTCAGTTATCGTTGGAGAGGTACAGTAGTATTAAATAATTTAATTTCAGTTTAATACAATTCTTATGATGCGTCTGCTTCGCTCCCCGTGCTTTTAATTCCGTACCCCAGCACTCTTGCCGTAACGCGTATCACATCTGAAGACGAGGCCATATACCAGTGCATCGCGGAGAACAGCGCGGGCACCAACCAGGCCAGCGCCCGCCTGGCCGTCTCGCTGGCCAAGGAGCTGCCTGACTCCCCGCAGGACCTGACGGCCGTCGTGTTGTCCACCACGGCTCTGCAGCTCCGCTGGGCACAGCCCCCGCCCGAGATCACAGACGGCATCATCGGATACGTGCTGCACATCCGCAAGATCGGCGGTGAGAGTCCCAGTGCTCCGGTGTGCTGCTTCTAGGGGCGCAGGAGATGCGTCCGAAAATGAAATAGCTACTGTGAATAATGACAGGATGAGTGTATAAGATAAATGCAGAGTTTATTAGAACAGCTTAAGTCTCCATGGTGATAAAACTGTCGGCCTTCTCGTTAGACGATTGCACCCCCGCCGTCACACTGCTAGCTGACAGGCGTATCTCTCTGCCACTGTGTCGTACCGCAGAACCAGATACTAAGGAGCTGCAGGAGGCCGTAAGCAAGACCACCTTCCACCATGACTTCAACAACCTGGAGTCTGCAACCACTTACTCCATCTACCTCAAAGCCTACTCGCCACTGGGAGCAAGCCAGAAGTCCAGCACTGTCATTGCTACGACACTAGGGGGCGGTAAGTAGAAAGCTGGTGTCAGCGAGAGTCTGCTTTGCTTGAGACAATTCATGATTGTGTTTAGTGGGTGGATGCAGTCATTCTGCCCCCAGCAAAATCCCTGCACTCATTTGCACTGAGGGTTTAAACTGTGATTTGTGTTCCTGTGGTGTATATGTATTCTTACGTAAACTCTCCCTTTTTTGTCTGTCTTTCTTCTGCCCTTGCATCCTTCTCCATGTGCTTCACACCTTCTGCTCCCAAACTGCCTCAGTGCCCAGCGCCCCCACCTTCTTCACCAAAGTGCTCAATTCCACGACTGTGCAGATCTTCTGGGAGCTGCCCAGCAAGCCGGGCAAGGTGGAGGGCTTCAAGCTCTCTTACCGCAAGGTCCCACAGCCAGACTTCCAGGCACCACACCTGCTGCCCTGCCATGTCAACACCCACACCGTGTCCCACCTCGGTCAGTACTACAGTAACTACACCCTTCCCAACTCCATCAGCACTCCAATAGCTACAGCCTGTCCCACCTCAGTCAGTATTACAGTAGTATCTAGTATTGCTGGCTTTGATCCATCCAACTTTAAAGTTGTTCAGGCACACAATGCCAGGTTGGGGTAGGTTCTGAATGGTCACATACAGATCTCTGACTGGGGGGGTGGGCTTTCTTCTGTAGACTCTGGAGCCATCTATGAGGTCAAGCTGGTGGCCTTCAATGGCAATGGCGAAGGGAACTGCTCCAAGCGCCTGGTCTCCCTGACGGAGGATGGGACCAGCGCCAAGGCCAATGGTGAGAATGACTTGGGCAGCAACCCCCAAGCGAACCCCAACATGCCATTTAAATGTAGCACCCTGATCCTGTCGCTCCCAGACTGCTATCAAGGAGCTTTTGTCAGCTGTAGGAGGTGGAGCATGCAGTACGAGACCAAAAGTTCTGTATTTATTAGAGTGTTACGCCTAATCCAGAGTCCACTGGGTGAAAAAAGGCTAAACAGACCCAGCAGGGCACAGTGTGAAAAGAGGAGTGTGAGCGACCTCTCGGGCCCACGCAGCGGGGCGCCGTGCCGCGGTAAATGTCACAGAGCAGTGCTGATGTCACTGGAGGGCGGATGGCAGGATGCATGCTGGGAGAATGGTGCGAATTTGCTCACCCACCACGATGGGTGTGTGAATTTGGGGGAGGTATCTTTGTGTGTGCAGCGCTGTCTCGATGTCATGTCTCCCTCCGCACTGATGTGTGTTTACGTCCCAGAATTCACAGTATCTGCGCGAGGCAGCCGTGTGCTTTTTGATGTCAGGGGGTTCAGTCGTTTTTTACGCTTGTCACTGCTTCCTTTATGCAGGTCATTATCGATCTTGGCGTGTCAGGGGAGGGACAGGCAGCTCCTCAGTGACACCCAGTGTGTCAAAGTGTCAAACACAGGAAATAAAGCTTATCTTTCACAGAGACACTGTGCCTCCTGGTTTGCGAGAAGGTTCCGCTTTTCAGAACCCCACTCACAATTCAGAAACGTCCATGGTGGCCACCGTGTACAAAATGGTTTAGGGCATAGAATTGACTTCATACGGCCTTTGTCATGTCTCTGCATGACCACCAGAGGGAGTCTCCAGACAACATCACTCTCAGAAATTATTTAATGTTTACAGAAGATCCAGCCTGATCATTTTTGGACATTTTCTGTGTAGATACTGATATCCCCTTTTTTCTTTTAACATGCTGTGTAACAGTGAAGTTGTGCCTGCAGTTTAATTGGTTGCAATACCCGTGATTTTTTTTTCTTTCAACTGACCTATTATGTCTAAAGAGCAGTGGTTCTGCAGGTTATGACTCTGTGTCTGTGATCCAAAAGTTGCTGGTTCAAATCCCTTGGATTTTTACCATTGGGCCCTTCAGAACGGCCCTTAATTCCAGCTTCTTCGGGGGCCAGCTGACCCTGATTTCTCAGTTTTACAGTGCTTTGGATAAACTTGTCGGCTTTTTAAATGTAATGTGACGTTGCAGAGGCCGGTTTGTAGCTCTAGCTGCACATTACTTGCGCAGCGCTGCTCTGCGTCAGCGTCCTGGGGCCATAACAGGTCTTTTTCCCTCCTCGGGGGTCGCACAGGAGGAGAAGGACCCTGTAACTGCCGGCAGGAGGGCGAGGGCTCGGTGGCGGGCATCGTGGTGGGCATCCACATCGGCATGGCCTGCATCATCTTCTGCGTGCTCTTCCTCATGCTGGGGTACCGCCGCAGGTAAGGGCAGCACTTGCTCCACCCTGGGGGGTCCATCTTATCCAGCCCGGGGGGATACTTTGATCCACTGGCCAGCTGGCTGCTTACCTCGTATCACATGACCAGCCTGGCATTCACTGGAACCCAAAAATCTGTGGCTCTGACGCGTGGGTCCATGTGGCCCGCTGGGGGTGACTCAGACACATTTTAAGCAAATGAGTAGTTGGAGCGTACAGCATCCCCACTGAGACGGGCCACATGACACAAAGACACTATTTAAATAGCTGCAGCATGTGAGATTGCGACAAAGCTAGACATTCTGATTTTCTTACAATTTATGGACTGTATCTTTTTGATATGTGTCTGTTTGTCACTTAGGTTAGCTGGTGGCATAAAACTTAAGGACATTCACTCCTAATCTTAAGTTTGGTGGTTTGTATATGCCAGAAGGAGCCATATTGCAGATCTACTGAATAAAATTCTTAACCATCATTAAGTGCTCTGTTAAGTATTTTGTATTGTATTACTGTTCGTCCTGGACTCTCTTGTTTTGTATTGGACTCCGTGTCCCTTATCCCTGTGCGCAGCTGTCCCCTACTGTCCCCTATACTGGCAGAAGAATCTCAATGTGTTCCTCTGAACATGTGATGATAAAACTTGAAAAATGAAACATTTGTATACTGAGCTACATAAATAAGTACACAATAAGCTGCATAGTAACCAACGGGAAATGCATTACACGGCTGTGTAATCTACGTAGTATGCTTTGGAGGTCCCACTGGTAGAAATGACGACACGAGCATCTAAGACCTAACCAGTTCTCCACATAGAGTAGCTGTAGTCTTTCACTCTGGGGTAATCCTATCCCTTGTGTAGCAGATGCCTCCTTGTGTTTAACTGTGTTAGAATTTTAATCTTGATGCAGGAGGTGAAGGCATTTTCCTGCTGCCTGGCAGCCTGCTTGGGATCACTTATGCGTCACTAATCCTCACATGCTGGCGTTCGACCAGAGTTCTGTTCTTTCTGCCTCTGGGGTTTCACCAAACACTTGCCAATGTTGCAGAGTCCGGTGCCAGTGAGTTCATTTTGTACCCTCTGCCCAGTCGTTTCTGCAGGAAAGGGACCCAGGACAGCTGGTCTGTTCCCCGGGGCGATGACGCAGGCCACCACCGGCACAGCAGCGGGGGTCCCAAAGAGGCGGGGCCACGCCCGGCTGGCACCATGGAGTTAGAGCCTCAGGTGGGAAGAAAGCTTAAGGCTACATGCACACTGCTTTGTTTTTTTTTTTCAAAATGCAGACATTAGTCCCCGTTTTTGCCATTCATCCGCACTACCCTGGAGTTTTCACAGTCATGTACTTTGGGAAATTCCATTTTAGAGTTTCAGTATGGATGAGTGAAAACGGAGACTTTTGAAAACGCAAATTTTACAAGTGCCATAATTGGTCCCTACTCTTCACATGACCCATCCCTGATTGGATCCCACTTACGACCTCTCATTGACTCCAGCATGCCGGGTACGGAGGAGCTGCTTTCAAAGCCGCTTTCCCTGTTGCTGTATCTAGCTGAATACTGTGTCACACAGATGACTGCTGCATATTTGCAAAAATATTAAGGACACAGCAGTGTGGACGTGGACTAAATGCCTTTTTGTGATAGTACTTTGGGCTGCTGAGTGCCTGTGTTTGCTTTACATTAGTAAGTAGTCAGTTTTGATATGATATTGCATTGTCTGTGGTGTCTGCCAGGCTAAGAGTAGTAAGTGTATGTAAGTTATTCTCATTACGTCTTTGTTTAGAAATCCAGGTACTGCAGTTTCAGCACCTTATGAAACTATTAGGCCCCAGCTGTATGAAAACTGACTGTGACAGATCTTTGGAATGAATCTGCCTCCTTTCTCCCCCGCAGAGCCGCGTCTCCCCCGCGCACTGTGACGAGCGCCAGGGCGTAACCCAGCCCGCTCTGTGCCAGGTCCTCATCGAGCAGCACCCAACCAACCTGCCAGGGACGGGCATCAGTTAACCGGACCCATTCACCCCCCCAGCCCTTCACCCCTCCCCCCACCAACCCAGGTCACCATCGCCGGCTCCCCCATTCTCACCTGCCCAGCCTTAGTGCCCTCACCAGTAGGGGGGGTGCAAATTTTGCCTTGTAGTCATCTCAATAAGCTGCTAAAAGACAGGGACTGACACAGACCGCAGACAGAAGCTGGCAGCAGGTGCCGTGACCCTTAATCTGGCTTCTGGAATGTATGCGTGTTACTGAGGTCATCTGTGTGCACACGGCACCATGTCTCCCCCCCCCCCCCCTCCCTGGAACCAAAGCAAGGCTGCCATCACCTCCTGTTTCCATGGATGCCAGCATGGATACATGGATAGTGAACAGAAATAGTGTTTCGGACAAGGCAAGCTAAGCACTACTGTGTTTTATATCGCACGTCTATTGTATATTACTACATGAGCCTCCCTATAACCAAAATATTTATTTCAATGGCTCCATGTGGTAATATTACAATCTTATGTGCTGTTCAGTGAGATTCCTTCAAATACAGGACAGAAGCCTTAGAGACTCTGCAGACTTATGCAGGTCCAAGCCTTGTCCCTGGATGAGACCTTGCACCATCACCGAGGACGGTCTGACAGGCTGTGACGCCACAAGTGTAGACTGCTGTACCAAAAATGGCGGACTCAGTGGTCTGGACTGACTCCTGCGGTGGTGGTGCTACATCTTAGAGGGTTTAGGTGACCACACCCCCTCGCAACTCCTGTCTGCAGGTTTTTCAGCATAAAGCACAGTGCCGGACAGACTGACAGGGATGTGAAACCCATAGATGTTTTTCACCATTTCAACCTCAAGGAAGGCTTTTCTGGCGGAATAGTGGATGTAAACCCTTCCCTTGGTGCAGCCAGGACCTGCCCCCCACCCAACCCAAAAAGATCTATACATCCAAAGATAGCTACCTCAACCTGACGAGAGCTTTGAAGCCATCGAAGTGCTTGCCTGTGATGTTGCTGCTCAAGCAGGCCTACCTCTCCCCAAGCCATTGACCCTCCTGGTCCTTTTTCTACCGCTTCGCCTGACCCTGCCAGCATGCAGGAGTCCGGTCTGGATGGAGCCACCTGCCGCATAGCCCTGCTCCATGGTCACACCGTATCCCCACCTCCCACCTGCTCATCTCTCTTGGCCCCATAAGATTCTTCCCACTGAGCACAGTGCACACTCTCGCCGTCGCTCCAGTATCGCAGGTGTGCCGGGTTGCCAGGTTGTAAAGTGTTTTTTTCTGCTCCCCGGAATCTTCACCCTCCATCAGACATCGAGAGCTCGGCCATGGATTTGGCCTTAAGGGGTCTGCTTTGGTAATGGGAGCAGACCAGAGAAATGCCCATGCAGCACCATCTCAAAACAACAAAGAACAAACCAAATTCAAGTACGAATATAAAATGGATGGCTGATTTGTTTATGCAGCTACCTGCAGCTAAAAAGTATCCCACTGTTGTGTCATAGGCTGCATGTTAGTTTACCTCAACCTCAAAGTGCTTTAATTACAAAATAAAGTGTCTCATAGAAAGAATGAGCCATAAGAAACCACTACTTCACTGCAAAGATCCACCACAGAATGAGTTTTAGTTTGCGTGGGAAGTTAAATATTGAAGCAGCTGGACGTGGTCTCCACCCTAAACCAGACAGGTGATTGGCTATGAGCTGAGTGGGTGGAGCTTGTAGGAGGAGCAAAAATTTCCCAGGAAACATCTTGCAGGCACTGGGTACTCCAAGTACAAAGGCCCATCTCGTCAGCTCATCCAAAAAAAAAAAAATCCTATGAAAAACAAGCTGAGTGATATCCAAAGATGTAAAAATTTTTAAAGGTTCTTTCTTCATTTCCTTCATGATTTTCTTTTTTTTTTTTATTTTTAAAAAAAAAAAAAAAAGATAAACTGCATTATGAATTGCATGCTTTTCCATTTTTGCATTTTAATGGTCCAGTTTTAAGGGTTACAAACTAATGGGAAAACAACTAGCAAAAGGGCAAATTCTTCCATTGAACCAAAGTTTAAAAATACTGTTAAACGCCCTTTGACCAACGATGACAGAAACATTGGCTTTTTATGTTTCTGTTCTTTAAAACTCCTTGAAACTGTGAACTATGGGCCTTTTATATTTGTAGAACTTTAACTTTTGAAAGAATTAAATGAAAATGGGATATATTTTCAAGATTTTCTATGTTGATACAGAAAAAGTCTCTTTCTAACTTTAGTGTTCAAATTTGCCAAATAGCTTTTATGAATGATAAAAATGTGACCAAAAACTTTTTAACAGATTTTAACATTCATAGTCTTTATCTTGCGTGACACTAATTCATGACCAAAGCAAGGGAATATGTCCATATGTGCAATTATGTGCAAATACATGACATGTTCTGAATTGCTAACAGTTGTGTTTGAACCTAGAGTACAGCAGAGATCGAATAGATTGTTGGTGGGAGGATGTAACAGGTGTGGTGTTACTCTGGCTGAATGCAGGATACAGGGAATCAGACCCCTGGTCTTTCACCTGTTTATGAATTCCAGTGGCTTCATAATGCCGTTTTGTGCTGTGCCCTTTCCGTGGGCCGTATGCCAATGTGAAGCTTTGCCCATGCATTCAGCAGAAGCAGACAGTTGTGCCATCCTCCCTTTCTCCTTTCGACCCTCCTGTCCTCAAGGTTTAACCGAAACCCTGATGAATGTTAAAGGTTTTACTCACTGTATTGCAGCTGAGAGAATTTCGCTCGCCTTGTCTTTTTATGCTCAGAAATGAGTGAGATAAGAATGATACCAAAAGAAAAGCTTGTATGATATAGGAGGTGATTTTTTTTCTATGTAGCCTGAGTTGTGTAGATTTCTCACTGAAATATAATTTGGCTGTTCTTTTTATGGAACTTACAGATTTTTGTTTCTTTTTTAACAGTCGTCTTCCTGTTGTGTATGGGAAATGTAACCAAAACCAAGTTGTGCTATTGTTCATTTTTTAAATGTTATTGTTATTATTAATTATTAATTATTTTGTTGTTGTTTTTTATTTCCCAAGCCCTTTTTCCATACCCAGTTTTGTATTTTTTTATCTTCTCTTTAGAAGTAAATGGATGATGTGAAGATGTCTGTTAGAACTTGAAGAAAAATGAAAAAAGGGTGTAGTTTTGGGCAAAAAGAAGGCAAACATGAGCCACTCTAATGTTCGAATAAGCATATTTGAATAAGAAATATTAGCAGAGAGAAATCTGTGTGTCCATCTTCCAGTCACTGATCATGGTCAGGGTAAGAGCGGAGCCTGATCCCTGTTCCAGACCACATGTGGCACAGAACAGCATAACACCCTGGGATGCCAGTACAAAAGCAAAGATATAGTCGAATGCGGTTCAAGAATTGCTAAACAATTGCCCTTGAGACTCACCTGTTTTTAAAAAAATGAGGAATAAGTAGAGAATTATAGTTGAATGCTAGCACCAATGAGGAAGTCCAATGCTTTAAGAATTTGATTGTTTTGATTTGAAGCATACTATTAGTGTGTTTCAAATTTGGTATGTCTTCTCAGAAACCTAAAGCTTTAAACTGTTTTCAGATATTCCTGCAAATCTGACCAAAAGAAGGGAAAAAGGCATAAATGATCATACTGAATAAGAAGCCTCCATGGCCAAATAACCAAAGACCTACAGCTGTCCTTGATATTGCCTGACCAAAAGACACTCACGTTGCTGACAAATGATTTTGCATTTTACATGTCAAAAGATGATAATTTATGTTTTTCAACACATCCTATAACCACTGCTTCCCACATAATTATGAAGTTACTTTTTACTTTGGTTGCCATTAGCTATACATTACCTTACAAAATCAAATGGGAATATATTGTAGCTTGAATATGTTCTGTCCTGATCAGTGCATATGTTAATGTTTCAGTGGTAGCAGTGATTCACCAATGCAAAAAGCCCATTCTGGGCCATCTGCAGTTTGCTGTCTTGTTTGCTTATTGCTGCTAAAGCTGTAGCCTGATTAACCAAACATGACAGCCGTCCAGGTCCTTGTAGAGTGATGTATATCTGCCAGAAGAGTAGCTTATGCATGTTTCTGTGGTTTGGTTTGGTCCAGCAGATAATATAAGCAGATAATGCTCACTGTTAATTGAAAAACATGTCTGTTAATGGTTAAGTACCATTTCACGGTCCTGACTGCGATTTTGTGGGATTTACTGTTATGTACTTTGAGAAATGGCAGCTTTCTGGTGGTTATTACAATGACCCTGGCTAAAAACATGCCTAGACATTTTTTTTCTGTCTCTTTCATTTATTCAGTTTTCCACAGCGTCTGAAACCAAATAAAACAAAAAGCATTAATTGGAAAATCTCTCGTGTGTTTCTCTACAACCTGTCGAGGTAAACACTGCTAGATAAATATTTACTGAGCAGCAAAGGAAAAACAAAATCCATTTTGATTTAGTCAGAATCAGAAGTGTCTCTGTTCCCTGCAGAACACTGTATAAAAACCTGCAAAAAAACATTTTAAACAGTCTTGAATTTTTCCATTTTAAAGATGGGGACAGTTAGAGACTGAACTATAGATGATGTTTGTGTTTCATGGCCCACAGCCAGAAGGTACTGAGCAGATATGTGGCCAAAACACTGCTTGGACCTGTGCCAGAACCTAAGGTGCACTCACTCTGCAAGCTATTAAAATGACTGTAGACAAAGACTGTATGCATTACATTTAAGCATCTTTCATTAAGTCACTTTATGGTCCTCAATGCCAACCTGTAAAATTTAAGAAGTACACATTTTTCTGCTATGAACAAGTTATTGAAAAATTAAACATATAAACACAATGGTTAACCATTATTAATAAATCACTATTAACACACATCAAAGGCCAGGTAAGAACATGCAGCCAAATGCTGCGGTCCCAGCTATAAGTGTAGGGGTATTAAATGAGCACTGTCTTCTCTCCCGTAATGTCAAACCAAAGTAATTTTATATCATACATGAATCTATTCTCGGCCCAGGAAACGCCTTTGGCCACATAAGCACCACCTTCGCTGCTTCTGTCCCTGCCCTGGCCCAGATCTGTTTGGATTAGATGATCTGGACCATCGGCACACCATGTCCTAGTCTTCCTGAAGATGTCAGATTGTACAAAGTGTTTGTCATGAATATGCAGGTGCCTCAGTGAGAATCAGACGACTCCACCCAGCAGAATCCCTAAACGGCACCACCCCTTTCCACTGACTCATACAGAGGAACCAGCTAATGAACCATTATAATTCTCATCCACTGTCTGTCTTGTGTCCCCACAGTCAAACATCTGCAGTCTCAGCCTGGGAAATGTGTACAGGCAGAATGGGACAATTACCTGAATGTCTGTGGCAAAACATTTAATCCATTGGACGTGATGAGGCAGTTCCCGTGAGCGATGGCAGACGATAAACAGAATAATAAATACAATAATAAACACAATAATCACGTGATAATCGTGAAACATCACCCAGATTTATTACAGCCAGTTTCCTCGGTCACCATACTCCCATTTGTAATGGTACTTACTTTGAATTATGAATCACATTACAGCTGATAAATCAGGAGGCATATATATACACACATACACACACACACACTATATGGAGAAAAATATTGGGACATACCTCTTAATCATTAAATTGAGGTGTTCCATTCAGACCCATTGCCACACGTGTATAAAATGAAGCACCTATCCATGCAGTCAGGTTTACAAACATTTGTGAAAGAATGGGTTGTTCTGAAGAGCTCAGTGAATTCAAGCGTGGTACTGATGGGATGCCACCTTTACAATAAGTCAGTTTATGAGATTTCTTCCCCGCTAGATGTTCCATGATCCACTGTAAGTGATATTATTGTAAAGTGGAAGTGTTCGGGAACAACAGAAACTGAAGTGGCGGACCACGTACAGTAACAGAGCGGGTCGTCGAGGGCTGAGGCACACAGTGAGTAAAAGTCACCAATACTCTGTTGACTCAATAACTGCTCGAAACTTCCTCTGACATTAACGGCAGCACAAAAATGACAGGAGCTTCATGTTAAGGGCTTCCATGGCCGAGCTGCAGCATGCAAGCCTCACATGGTGTCAATGTTGTCAATTCCTTCATCCTCCAGGAACTGCCTGCACACTCTCGCCACATGAAGCCGGGCATCAGGCACCAGGAGGAACCCAGGACCCAC
>JAODJU010000046.1:18616452-18633641 GCA_026776725.1 Gnathonemus echidnorhynchus
GACTAGTGAGGGTATGGAGGGTCGAATCCTCCACCATGGTAACGAACCGTATATTAACTCCTGCAATATTCCCCCACTGAACAGTCACAAAACCGTTAACTAGTAACAGCTGGGGCATATTTTCCTGCTGAAGAGCACATTCTCAGGAAATACAGTTTTACTAATAACCACAAGTGACCAAGAGCAAAAGTGCAGTGTTGGTTGCCCAGGCTCCAGGCTCGTGGCCTACTACCTCTCAGCTGACCTTTGACCTGATGTCATCCAGTCACATTACGACAGGAACGCCGCTGGCCTCGCCTGTGCCCCCCACCGCAGGCACCTCAGCCACTGCCCTGCCACCAGCGGTAACCAGGTGTCCGGAGCCCCTGCCCTAACCACACATGACACATATATCACAGCCCTCCTGACTCCCAGGTTCAGTGTGAAAACATGACAGAAAACAGTGGTGTGCTTGTGTGTGGGGGGGGTGCTGTCAAACCCCCACCTTGATTCAGGAAGCTGTTTCACAAGTGTGCCGGGCAAGTAATGCCCCTGTGGGCGCCTTAGTGATGGGGATGGGGGGAGAGACTGACAACAAAACAGACAAATGGGCTGATCTTATCTGTTCCGCGAAGAAGCCGCCTCCCAGCACACCGGTACTGATAAAGGCTCACCTTTACGCTTAGGGCCAGGCAGCCCTGCAGAACCTCAGACACCATACAAATTCAGCAAATCTTACATAAATCTTTAATGTTACTCTTACTTTCACTTCTGCACACACCTTCAATGTGACCTTGACCTCAGTGACACTTCCTTGTCTGTAGATGGCATCCAGCAGATGTAATTCATTAGTAATAAGTCATACTGATCCTCACACCGATACTCGTACTCCAGGCCATTCATGAGCAAAATGGGCGGTGAAGTTTCCAGTGGAATAAGCAGTTGGTGTGTGCAGTGTGAGCACTGTCGCCTGCTGCACGCTCACACCCCCACCAGCTGCACAATCACACCCCCGCCTGCTGCACAGTTGCACCACCGTCTGCTCGCACCCCCACCTGCTTTCCCCACTGCCTGTCGCTCGCTCACACTGCCCCTGAGCGCCCTGAGAGTCGGCCGGGCTCACCTGCAGCGATGGCGATGAGTGCTTGTAGAGGTAGTAGATGAAGCAGGCCTCCACAGCCACGCCGAACAGAGCCAGGGAGAGCAGCAGGAAGAGGAGTCTGCAGGCCGTCTTACTGAGCTGCCAGGGAGAGTCGGCGGGGCGCGGCGGCAGGCCAGCCTGGCTGTCCACCACAAACACCTGGGGAGATACGGAGGCTCCCTCCATGGGGCCGACGGGCGGAGCAGGGGTGGCGGGTGCAGTGCAGTTTGCAAAAATAACAAATACAAATAAAGATGAATCCCCAGAAAGTGGAGATGATCAGCAGGCGTGAGAAGAGCTCGTGTCTGCAGCCCTGCAGCCGGGTACAGTGTCGTCTTTGAAAACACTGGTGCAGACAGTGCTGTAGAGTTCGGCATAGAGCACGCTGTAGTGTGCACGGCGTAGAGCAGGGCGGAGTGGAGTGTGAGCACATGCGAGTGTGTCTGCCGGCGCTGACCTCGCCGGGCTTTTTAAACCAGCCGGCCACGCCCTCACACTTCTCTCGTCCGTTTCATGACACTTCCTGTTTCGCTCGCTCGCTCACTCTCTCCTTCCGTCTAACAGCCTGTGTCTTTCTGTCTTGTTTCACTACCTATTCAGTGAATATGAGCTGAAGATGGTATCAGTTGTGCTGTGCTGGTCCCTCCGGACAAACTCCTCCCAGAGATACCTGCCCCCCATTTTCCAGCTGCTTAACCACGTCTATCATGTGTTAATGCAATATCATATATCTATTATGCTTTTAAATGAGAATACCATATAATATTTAAATGGGAATACCATATAATCTTTAAATGAGAATACCATATAATCTTTGCAGGATCTTTTGAAACACTGTAGTATTGATCATTTTCTCTGGATTTTCCTATGCAGTTTTGACTTTCTCTGTTTCACATCATTAAGTATTTCAGTAACTTTCTTTAGGTCAAGAGCATCACATCTGAATGCCTCAGGGGACTTCAGTCAGCAAACCATCTTCTACTCCCACAATGCAACACTGTGGCCCATGCCACACCCTCCAGATGTAATTTGTTAAAATAACAGACTTCCAAAAGCGCCATCACGGCCCATGCCTGCTGGCCCTGACTCCACCTTTATGCCTATGCTCTGGGTGACAGATCCATCCCAGGATAACCAGTGCACACCCAGAAGAGGCCTACCGCACACAGTGCACAACTGGAAGAGGCCTGCCTCACCCAGTACACACCCAGAAGTGGCCTGCTGCATGCAGTGCACACCAAGAAGAGACCTGCTACACCCAGTTCACAACTGGAAGAGCCCTGCTATAACCACTGCACACCCCAAGGAGGCCTGCCATAACTAGTGCATACCCACAAGAGGCCTCAAGTACCCAGTACACACCCAGAGGAGGCCTGACATAACCAGTACCGGCTTCTAGTTTATCTCGTGTTGCATGGGAAGCATCCAAGCCAATGCAATGTCGAGCATGGTTCAGAGACCGGAATGCTCTCAACAGGCTTGAGGCACTAGAAGCTGGTAGGCTGGATGGGAGAATAAGCCCAGGGCACCGATATTGGAGTGAAACTGGGCAAAGTGAAGTTTCCAGGGTGGTGCTGAAGCTGGCTTTTGGCACAAGATGGGCTTCAACTGGCCCTGGCTAACGGTCACCAGCTGCCCTTAAGCAAAGATGCCTACAGATCAGGGCCACAATGTCAGCAAAGAGGGCATTTCCAAACTTCAATGCCTCCATAAAACCCCTGTCATACAGGGTGAGGCGGGTCAAGCGGGCTAAGTGGTCTCTGTTGAGCGGCCCCATGAGAGAGGCAACACAGAGCACGTATGCAGCCAAACCTACTGCCCCCTGAACTCCCCCTCCCACTGAACGCTCACAGTGTTTTTTTTAGATATGTGCCATTTCCTTTGCCGTCGTGGCTGGGGTGGGGTGGGTGATCAGATGAGATCTTTAGAAACCCCCCATTGACAGATGGTCACTGTCTAATTACCTACCAAAAAGAGCAGAGCCGAAGTTGGCCGTGTCAGCTGGTGAGCCATGTATGGCTATCTGATCGTGACACATCGGAGTGCAGTGTGTCATCACTGTGGGGGACAGTGCAGTGACTTGTGGCAGTCTGGGCAATCACACGCCTTGGAGCATAGGCACCTCATCTGCAGGGACACTCACACATCACATCCTGCATTAAATATCTATAAATGGTCATCTAGATGGTCAATGGAGGGGACAGACAACAATGTTGGGCCAGATCCAGGTCTGGGGGGGGTCCTCAAGGGCTGGGGAGGGGGTTCCTGAGACCCAGGGTGTCCCTGTCCTGTTGATTATATCTCTCTGATGCTTCTGCCTTTCCACCTTCTTCTGTGGTTGTAGCTACTGTAACTTTGCTTTCTGCAGACAGACTGGATTTTAGGCTAAATCTGACACATACAAGACATTTGAGTTTCTTGCTTTTGCATTAGTTTTTTGTTGTTTGGCTACAACAGCCAGCGCATGTCACTTTATCTCAGGCCAGGAGCACCGCTGGTGATCAGCTAGGACTGGCACCATGTTAAATTAATAAAATGATTGGCATCTATACTTACATTTTAATGACTTACATTTGAGTAATGTGGTAACAATAGTCAGTCATATGAGAGAGTATCTGTCGGTATAGCACTGGAGAGCGTTTCTTTGAAAGCATCACGGCAGAGATCTGTAGCCCCCATTATCACGCATCATGTCAGCCCCCGCCCCCCATCCCCCTATCCTACTCCTTCTCAGACATCTCACCTGCAGGCCCAGTTCACAAATGCTTCATTACTTTTCAAAAACCCACATTACCTTAAATGTTAACATGTATGATATGTAACGAGTATAACGTTAATTATTTGGCTTATTGCTAATATGAGCCTGTATAGTCCTCATAATCAGCTCTCAATTGTCTGAATCACATGCAGGAACATGGCCAGTAGCCGAGCTGAAGTGCGGCAGGATTGACGGGGCGGCTCTCCAGGAGTGACGTCCCTCCTCGATGAGCAGCACACTCCCATGCTCACGCGCCCCCATCTGCTGCACCTGATTGCCATTAAGGGTGATAGATGTAACGAGCTCTGCGGCCCACATTAATCCAAAGGCTGATGGCCCCAGCTGAACGCAGTGTAGTCAGGCCTCCAAGCCCCTGAATGTCCGCCTTTTTTTTTTGTTTACCTGGCCAGGGAGAGTGATACCACACATTTGGCTATGAGGGCGTTGCCATGGAAATGCAGCACCGTAAAGTTCCAGATTCCAAATTAGGCACAGCAGTCCTGCAGCGGCTTCTGACATCCGCGGTGCTGGTAGAAATGGAGGCGACGGAGGAGACTGTTCCGACTCGCAGCTATATACAGCCCTCGTCTGCTGTCCTCCTTCAGACCGAATGGAAAAAAGGTGATTAGCTGTAATTATAGTTTTTATCAGTTTTCATTGATGTTGTAATTGAGGTCATAGTTTATCAATCCGTTCCGGCTTGGCTCAAGATTCTGGAGCATTCAGAGCAGAAAACAGATTAGCCCCCTACCCTGGGTCATCATATGAAAGTGGGTGGGACTTGCCTGAATCTGAGAATTGATTGATGAGTTTGTAAAGATGACTCAAAAAATAACATGCATATCAGAAGCTTAGGAGTTATTAAAATCACTAAATTGGGTGATTTTCATTTCACACATCTGAGAGGCCACCCTCCCCCCAGTGCATTCTGGGTAGATTCTCAGCATGGCAACCCGCAGATTCTGAGAAGTTATAATTACCATGGTGCTGGGGGGGTTCAGTGTAAACCTGTGGAGACTTTGGGATCCATCGAAGGAGGTATTTATGTCGAAAAACAAACAGAGGATGCAGTCTACGGGACACCTGGCCCACAATATGTCACAGACGCTGCATGTTTACTTGTTCTCAGAACGCTTATCCTACTGTATATTACATGCCAGTCCCAAAAGGCATTGACTTTGATGGACAGAGCAGACAAGCAAGGGTATGTTTCATCATTAAAATGACTTCAGCCTGCACAAGCCTGGTACGTAGCATCAAAAGAAAAAAATAAAAGACAGAGAAAAGCCTTTTTGTTGCCTAGGGACTGTGAATCAAGCTCCATTGAGCTCTCAGATGTCAGGCTTGGAAAAGTGCAGACAGGTAAGGGTCTATCACCTCCAGGGTCCTGCTAAGTGCATGTGAAGTATGTTGATTGGTTCTTCGGCATTTTGCTGCCTGGTGATAAAGCAGCATCAGTAGATCTCAGTAAGGCTGGTTGTGTGAGCGTAGCTGCCTGGGTAAACATGCTGCTAGTTCAAAGGTTCCTCCCCTTAAAATCCAAGCCCTAGTCATAATTCCTAAAGGAATTGCCCTGGCAATTTGCACATAACTATGGAGACGGTTGCCCGCAGAGTTAGAAACACCGAAACTCAAGTCAAGGAGCAGATTCTAGTGTGAGGAACTTGAAACTGGCAAACGGTTTTAGGCTAAGCTGCTATTTGAGGACTGGACACGTATCTTCAGGAGAAAAACAGCAAAGCAGAGCAGGAGCTCAACAAATAGAAATTGATCTGCTTTTCCTTCTATTTTCCAGAGATCTTTCTATTAACATTTGAACATGGAAAAAAACAATAAACCAAATTAATCAAGTTCTGCACATGCTGCTGTAATTCTAATTCTTACACCAGAAATACAGTCTACGTGACTGAGAGTGCTATTTTATATTTGACTTGTTCTTAAAACAATGCTACTGTAATGCTGACTTTGTTTTCTGTTTTTTTGCATTTCGTCTCCTGTCTATTGCTATTGTCGCCACCCTGTTGCCTGCTGATAAAAGCCATAAGTAAAGGTCAGTAATGCAAAAAAATGGGGGGTGGGGGAGTGGGGCAGAGTGACCTCACACATAATACAAGGCTGGGGGAGGCATGCAGTCAGGGTGCTCTCTCCCCCCCGAGACCATCCTCAGGATAAAAGCTTAAATTGTTAATAGGGCACTTCAGGAAAAAAATAGTTTAATTGCCCCATCTATTGATGTATATTCTTTTGTAGAAGCAGTTCCTGTGTTAAGAAAATCTGACTTACGGACAACTGGAACATATGAACAGGCTGCCATAAAGCCTATTATATTAAAGATTTGGGTTCAATACAATGGTTTGTAATTTAATAACTTAATAATTTCTTCTTCTTCTAATTATTATTATTATTATTATTATTATGTACTCTGTAAGAAAAAATATATTTTGTATTCTTAATGCACCACAGATACGGTTTTCCCTGTATAAGGTTTTGGAGGATAAACAAAGAGAAGACTGGCAGTGAAAATAATCAATCAAAGAATCATTTGGAGGCCAGAAAAGGAGCAAACCGCCACATATCAGACATTAACAGCTAGAACAAGGGGACAGGATGAATGTGACAGTATCCCACATTTTCTGTCACTTCTGAATGAGTTCCTCAGACATGGCTAGTCATGCGACAGTCCTATCGAGCGCACAGAGCCAGCTCCACTAATGCATCACCGACTCCCCAAATGCTCTCTGACTATTGCCACTCATGTTCCTCTTATATTCCCAATAATGGCCTACTTGCTTTTACCTGCTGAATGGCTCTATGTTGTAGAGAGATACGGTGATGCCATTGGATATGGAGTGAGAAATTACCCCTGGCCATGGAAATCCATAAAGCACGATTTTACAGGCATTAGTTCTGCTGTTCTACACATTAGGCCATAAAGTGATATGTTACCAATTACTGTAGATATTATTGCAGGATATTGCACTAAGCAATGGGCATTAAGCCAGGCAGAAGTTGATGTTTCGTAGCAGGAGACACTTTTACCCAAAGATGTTTATACATATTTATGTTTTACCCATTAATGTTGCTGATAATTCTCCTGTTGAGGCTTACAGTGTACCGGGTAGCGTTCAGACATGAAGGTGATGCTCATTCTTTGCAGTCACTGAGTCCCCTGCGTCACTTCGTGGTGACACTATGCATTCTGGATGCCCTCCAGTGATGAACCATGAAATATTTAGCAACCTTGTCATCGCAAGATGAAGAAGTTGTGGAAGAAGTTGCACCACACAGAATGTAAACATTTAAAATCCCATGATTTCAGGGAAGGGACGGGGGGTGGTGAGTGACTGCAGGTGCTGACGTTTCATTAGAGACGAGAAAAATCTAATAATCAAAAGTAGGCTTTATCAGACCTGTCTCTAAAATGAATAGGGAGTTGTTTGGAGAACAGCCAGCTTACTTGTTAAAAACAAGAAATTATTACAAAAATGTCATAAGCTGAAATCCTGGGGAAGGATCTAAGGCAGCTTTGAACACAGTGTGAGTGCAGAAGTGCTGCAGATAAAACCATCAAATCATTATTCTGTAAAGACTCAGCTGCTTGAAAAAGTCACTAAAGTATGTTAGTAATGTAAGTCCAGCTGGTACCCAAACAAAGCATTACAGTGTGACCCATTTAAAGGGTTTATGATGTGCTTTTCTTCGGTAACTATCCAAGAAAGTTTTTGATAAATGTGTGGGTCGCCTAAATCATGTCTCACCGCAGTCCTGCTTTGTCAGTCCATGCAACAGGTCCCCCACCCCCCCTCCGCAAGTGTTTAAAATGTATTTAATGTTCCCCCTGCTGAACTGTATGATCCTTTATCCCTGTATCTTAACTCTAAGATTAATTCTAAGATTAAAATGAATAACTTCTGACAGGGAATACAGACTGCAGTAAAAGCAGTAATATTAAATGACCACTACCCAAAAAAATGAAATGTAAAATGATTGTTCTGGAACATTAATGTTAATTACAGGGGAGGTCTAGAATAGGCCCATGACCTGGTCCAAGAAATTAACAAAAAAGAAAGACACTGGCCTTTTTTAATCAAAACCAAGGCACTCAATGAATTGTTTTCATAGCACTACACAGTTAATGGGTCGATATATCTCCTACATCACTGAAAAAGATTAATTATGGGCTGAATGATGAATTATGCAGGAAAATGAATTATGCATTATTGGATCATGCTATAAGTAATTGTATCCCAGTTCCTGGAGTTAAATGCAATTAAGTTTTATAATGTCCAGGTTAAATGTATTTAAACGTACAGTGAATAACGGCTAAATGTTGTAGGGAAGGAAAGCTGTGGAGAGTGCTGAAGGTTGAGTTTCTCTCTTCCCAGTGCCTTGTAGTTAATTTAGCTAAGTATATATTACTAGCAGCCATTATGATCACTCATAAGTTATTTCTCCATTTGTCTGAATGTTATGCACAATAGTCTTGCCCATCTGCAAGCACATGTGCCTCGATGATGTAAGCATTGACAAGCTGTGATTAGATGCATTAGATGCAGAATTGACGTTGATTCTTATTCCGCAAAATCATTCACTAAATCCGCATGAAGACCATCAGGTAGGTCCTGATTGTTAGCATGTAGGGAAGTCCATATTTGTTTATATGATACAATAACCTTTTGAGTTTATAATTCTCAGATGACTGGAGAAGAACTCACCTTAAAAATGACATAACAATCTAGTGCTGTAAAATCCATTATTGCTTATGTTGTCACAAAGAGATTTGCTGTCAGGTCCCTGGCAAGAGTTTTATGGATCTTGTTACTCTTCTGAATATGACATTTCTCTAAAGAAAGGTATTTTCACGGGGTAGTTAAAGCCATTTAGATAATTCTAATGAAGCACAAACACCTGCAGAAACACAAAGTACAAACCCTGAAACTCTGCACACCTCCTCTTAAGTGCAATAATGCAGGACTATGTATTTATAAATTATCATATCATAATTATCTTTTCTATCTCAATATAAATAATATAATAACAGCAGAGCAGATTTCCTTAATAAAAGGCTATTTGACACAAGATAACTGCAAAATATCTGGCACCAGCTGTAGCGGTCATTTATGAATCTCATTATCGGCAGATGTGCAGGAATCCAGTGAGTTCTAATATCAGGGTTGCCAAGGGCAACATGCCCATAGTCCCCAACATCACGTAGTTCAGTTTGAGCAAACAGGACACTGCCGGTGTGCCACTGTGAGCCTGGCGTGTTCCCTATGGCGATCTCCCCAGTAGGCACCTAGTTAACACCTGCACTCCTTGAAAGTTCTCTCTCCAAAATGATGAAAGTAAGTAGAGTCACCAAGGTCATGTTTCAACATTACATCCTTGCAATAAATGTCATTGTAAAACCTTATTTTCCCATAGATCAGTAATAAGTAAACACATACTGGGCCCCCTGACCATAAGCCAGAGGTCATTTCACAAAGAAAAACGTATACTGAGCTATGATATTGTCACGCCCGGCTCCGTACGATCCTCATGTGTGCCACGCCCCCTCATTACCCCGTGTTTCTACCTGATTGTTCTCACCTGTCTCTTGTTAATACCAGCTAGTCCAGTGTATTTAGTCCGCGTCTGAGTCAGTATTCCCCAGTCCGGTCATTGATGTTTGTTGCCGTCAACCTGTCAGTGCCTAATAAACCCCGCTTGCCTGCACTTCCTGGTTCTGTTTCGCTTGCTTCCCTGCTCGCCGGATCGCCGCACGTAACGGATATCATCATTTGATCCATAAAATACAGACAACTTTATTCTTATGAGTCACAGGAGAAAGCAGCTTGCATGACACAGTTCAGTTTAATTTTTATAAAGTGCACTTTCAAACAGAGCTGACCTTTTTCGCTTAACAAAGCAAAATAAATAGATTCACGGGAGAAGATGATCCCTCCAGTGGAGTCCAAGTCAGGCAACATGAATCCATCCCACCCACTTTTATATGCAACACACCTTGGAGTAGAACTTATGTCTTGTCATGGGCATCGCTAGGTCTGATCAGGAATGCCTTTAGTATTTTAAGCCTAGCCCCAAGTATTTTAAGCCTAGCCCCGAGTATTTTAAGCCCTGATGCCAGTATTCTTTAAAAAAAAAGTCAAGCCCCAGGTAAACTTGACTTAGCCCTTGATTTTTCTCAATAGCTAGAAACACCCCTGGTTCCCATCAGGTTTTAACTGAAATCCATGGGAACAATACTGAGTAGTGAGTGATGACTACTCACTTAAACCTTGTAGTTCTGCAATGGGGGGACTGGCTGACAATGAAAGTGCAGTGAGAGATGACATAGTAAACCTCTGAGCTGATGCCAGTGCCAGATGAAGGTGGCAGGAAAACATCAGGGAAGGCCAGATATAATAAACCATCATCTCATTGCTGACATACCATGCAACGTCTGAGCCCATTTAGTCGAAGGAGAGCTAATGGTCTGGCCTGCTTCCCAGTAGGTCCATGTCCTGGTGGCTTTGGTCATCAGATGCTTGGGTGCTTGTTGGGAGGGAATTCTAGGAAGTATGGGAAGAGGGAAACACCAGGATAATAAGTGTCCGCTTCCTTTCCCAAAAGTAGACAATGTTTCAGCTCTACCAGAAAACTATAAAAAATGATGTTAGAGAGTCTTACAATTAGTGTGAGGAACCAAGGATAAGAATATCAATGCAAGTGGATAATCATAGGAAAAATGAAATACAATCGAGAAGCGATCTATTTATGCTGTAGATCTTTTTTCACTTCTTGCATTCGGAAGATTATGTAACAGTTCCTTTCATATGAAGCTTTATTTGGATGTTGGATACAAACTATTGGATGTGAAAGGATTCTCGGAACAGACAGACAGTAATTCATAGTTCCCATGTGAATCCATCTCCATTTTCAGCAGCTTCCTGCGAGTGTCTATGTACACCTTCATCTACAGCATCTGTTTAATATTGATTGTCATTTATGTTTACTCTGGGTAATGAGTTGTGATTGACACAATAAGGAGACCTGTGGCAGTGTCTGTAGAGCCATGCTGAGACAAGACAGACCGGCCCTTAATACTAAACTGCCCCCCAGTTCCCAATGCTTTCAAAAGATGGAAAAAAAATCAAGTCTTATAGCTGCAGACGTGTTTTTCATATTTCCTGGTCGAATTACACCAGAAGAGCCTACTTTGCATTTCTAAGATCAGCTGGCTTACTCACTGTGGTATAGGTGTGGAGAATCAGTACAGATACAGGATAGGGACACTTCCAAAAAGTATTAAAATTACTTATAAAAAGTGATAGAGCAGCCAGGTACATTATGAGAGCAGTCAAGTAACAGATCGAGTCGTTTTCGCAGCATCCTTAGTGGGAATCTTAATGAAATCATTGCTCCATCACCTGAATCCATCAGTTTAGCATATCCCTGTGGGACTTAGCGTTCCCATTTAAAAAATGTACTTGAATTCACTGCTGTTGTGTAACCAGGATTGCACTGATAAAAATTACAGTAAAATATGAATTGAATAATATATGAGTTTGTATGGCTTGATGCATAATTTCTCTCTACTAAGAAATTCAGTTGTTTGTGAGAGAGTACTGGGGGCTGAGCGGCTGAATTCCCCAGTCCACTCCCACCCCTCATGTACGTGTGAAGCAGTGACCCCCGCAAGGCCTGACAGGCACGAGACGTTTGCTTTCCGGTGGCGTGTGGACTGATTTACAGCTTGTTCTGGGCTCTCGCTGCCTTTGGTGTATATTGTCTCCCCATTGCTTGGGATGCTGGGATATTGTAACAAAGGTTTTAGCACAGACAACCTGGGATTGGTTTTGTAAAAGTGTTTTTACAGAGACACGCATCTGTGCCAAGACGTCATATGTCCTTTGTAGTCAATAAAGGAAACTGTTTGCTTTGAGACCAATGCACAAATATTCTGTGCTGCTACCGCCTTAATTTTTAATGCTATGGACTAGAGATACAAGCTTGTTAGCTAACTTATATTATTATTTTTATTATTTGTATTATTACAGCTGGTTTGTTCCTATTTTTGAGTATTCCTCTGATGCAAAAATAAACATCGTTATCCAAAGAGAGAAAGCTTCTTCTGCTTTCTTAATTCCATCATTCTGGATTTTTTTTCTATATTCTATTCTATATCTAATTAACATCAGTTAAAAGACCATTCATTTTCTGCTTCAGTGAACGCTGGTGGGTTATGTTGTCCTCAGGCAGAGGGTTTCTGTTAAAAAGAATTTAAAGTGCTACATGGTTTTAACTTCCACCAGCTCATTAATTTTTGGTTTTACTGTAACTTTTTAGCAATGCCCAATTAACTTGGAGGTTCACAGTCGGAGACACAGGCCTGGCACTGCTGTAGTCTGCCTTAATATCTGTGATCCTCTGTGTGACACCCGCATGACCCTGTTAGGCATTCAGTTTAAGCGAAATTTTGATCGGTGCAATATCAAATATCTATCCAGTGATATTTTGCTATTTAATATAAAAAACAATGTGCGTCAGCATCCACACTGAGGGGGCATCCACACTATCATAAGGTTTCCACATTTAACTATGTACTGTAAATATCCTGCATTTCATGGGTTCAGGTTTAGGTCACTTCATTAGTACTGGTAGGTAAATCTGGTTTGCAGTAGATGAACTTAACACACATTTTATAAGCGACAGACAACTGACAAACATAATAAGAGCAGAAGGTTATAGACCACTTAAAAATAAAGGTTTTACAAGGATGGATGAAAGGACGGACGGACAGACATATAGATAGATAGATAGATAGATAGATAGATAGATAGATGGATGGATGTCATCCACTGGTTCATCTCAGTCACGGCTGCTGAGTCACAGCTTTGTTTATACAGCTTCATTATTTGGGGCTTCAAATCTTCATCCAGAGGCTAGAAATGTCAGAGTCTGCACCGGTCTGTCCCAGTCTTTCATGTCTCCTCCCCGTTTGGCCAGCAGATGTCGCTGGCCATCCTGTTCCTCCTCGTTATCAAAGTCCTTAGTGTGTTTCCCTTGGCCCTGGGTCTGCCCCATGGCTCAATGAGCTGAGCATGTAATCACTAACCCCTTTGTTGTGTGTTCAAATCCTGCTTCCTTTGTTTTTGTATTTTGTAGATTTTTGTTCCCTAGTGTTTCATTTGTATCAGTTTTTCTACTTCCTGTGTTTTGTGACGTGTACTGCATTTGGTTTTCTGCTTTGTGCCTGTGGTTGTGTTTTACCTGTCTCTGTTCCCCTAGTGTTAGATTCTGTTTCTTAGTTTCCCTGTTAGGTTCTGAGTTCCTTGATTTAATTAGTTGTTTCACCTGTTGTCCGTTTTGCCAGCCCTTGTTAATTGTTCCCACCTGTCCTGCGTTATTCTTGTTGGCCTCTGTATATAAGTCTGGATCCTGCTTGGTTCTGTTGTGGAGTTGTTGTTGTTTATGGTGTTTTGCTGATGTTCCTGTTGATCGCAGTTCCCTGAGTCTTCTATTTGCCAGTTTTGCATCTCTGCCTGTTCTCTGTTACCAGTTTCCCCCTCGTAGGTCTTTTTGGTTTTGTTAGTTCATACCCCTTTTTTTGACCCCTTGTGCTCCATTTTGTTTTGTAGTGTTTCCTAGTGTTTTCTGTTTCAGTTAACAAACCTCTGTTGCGTTCCTGCAGCCACCAGTGGATCGTCCACTTCTTCTCCTGCCTGCACCACGCCTCGCCCCCGTGGTAGAAATACCTCAGTCTGTGACAAGAAGCTGCGGTTCAATGTGCATAGAGTGAAATCGACAGGTTCCCAAACCCTGATGACATAATACAACGTCTGAGTATACGGACATATATGAACTACTGTATGACTTATATGTGGGTGCCGCCTAGTGGCTCCACACCTCAGGGTTACGGCATGAGATTCTGCAAAGTCCTGATCCAGTACATACAAGTCACACAGAAGAATGTGCCAGATTCATATGATCACAAATGCATGGAGTTGAGTATGATGATGTTCTCCCACAGAGATCAGGGCTCTGCTCTGAGTGCAGCATTAGTATATGTGCGACAGGGACTAAAATGCTGGGCGGCTTTGCATCCTGATTTAATCGGCGCAGTGTTGTTTTAATCAACAATTTAAATGTGTAGATTAAAAGTGCTGTGTGGGACATGGAAATGATTTGTGATGGGGAGGGGGTGCGAAAATGTCTATGAATGAGACAAATCAACACCACCCTGAAAGACCTGTAAGATGCCCACAGTGACCCATGCAGTGACAGGAAGCCTGGAAAAAACTGGTATAAATTCTACTCATTCGACATAACAGAGATTTCTTGGCATTATATTAAGTGATTATTGGTGAGTCCCTTGAGGGCTCAGAAATATCTAAATTAACTTGTAGCCCAGTGATAATATAGACCCAACAGAAGCTCCTAACAGGCCTTCCACAGCCCTGGGGGAAATGTACTGCCTGATGCCCGTCTAACTTTTTTATAATGGGAAATAAAATCCTTTTGCGGGAGAGAGAGGAGAATTAATAAAGGCCTTGGTTTTAACATGACAACACGTCGACAGACCTGAGGTTGGAATCTACATACACCTAGCATCTCAGCCACATCTCAGCTGGCACCATGCTGAACTGTTATATTCCCATGATAATGTATCATGACTGATGGATGACCTGCATCATATTAATCACACCGGCTAGAGGCATTTTAATGCATAACTTCTGTATTTCATGAAGAACGACACCTTCGGTCAAAGGTTCTTTGGAATAACAATTCACAGCAGATCTCAGTAGTTATATATAAATATTTATAGTGTTGCCTGGATGGCAAATTCTCATGAATATCAAGGTAAAAATCAATTAATTATCTTCTCCCCCTGGTATTCTGGCTAATCTGATTCAAGGGGTTTATGCAAATTAGACCAAGTGTGGTTTATTTAAAAATATATAAGAACAAGGTGTTTGAATGTGATGTATAACCACATTTAGATAAATATGATTCAGCTAAGTTGGATAACTAAAATCCCTCCCCTGAGGAAAAAAACAATCGTTCAGTCACATTTCATTTTACTCTTTAATGAATTTCCTTGATTTGAATAGAAAAACATATTTGATATTCCATACAAGCAGGATTGTTTGAGGATAATTTGAAATAGCTATACTGCTGATTCTGTAAGTTTACCTTCATCTGCATGAAAATCAGGTGTAATATGTGTATAAAATGCTGGGGATATGACAGGTAGATGCTGGCAGAGAAGTTAAAATGAATATGCACAGTGTAAAAGAGCTTGAATCCGGCCATAGCGCTGAATTGAATGTTCTGGGGTGAGTTAGCTAACAAATTCTGTTTTAAAAGATAGAAATTACGAACAACGTAGCATGAAGAAGGTTTTGGGAAACTCCTGGATAGTTGAATGTTAATCTTGAAAACACTGAATTGTAATCACATTTCTTGCTTTTACTTTAATTCTTGAATACCCACAGATTAATAATTATTGAGCTGTTGTTTTAAGTTATATATTGAACAGATCACCAGGTAAAGCAGAAATAATAATAGTGTGTACAATAAAGTGTGCCATTCCAAATGCATCCAACATTTGTATTGTGCAGTACTTGTTATTTATACTGATATTTTACAATTGCCCTTCCAATGGGCTCACCACCTGTAGGAGGGGCCATAGGGGTCGGGTGCGATGTGAGTTGGGCAGTGGCCAAAGGCGGGGACCTTGGCAGTTCGATTCTCGGCTGCAGAAGCTAGCTCTAGGGACATGGAATGTCACCTCTCTGATGGGGAAGGAGCCTGAGCTGGTGCGTGAGGTTGTGAAGTTCCGACTAGATATAGTCGGGTTCACCTCAATGCCCGGCTTGGGCTCTGGAACCAGTCTCCTCGAAGGGGGTTGGACCCTCTTCCACTCTGGAGTTGCTCACGGGGAGAGGCGCCGAGCGGGGGTGGGCATACTTATTGCCCCCTGGCTGGGTGCCTGTACATTGGGGTTTACCGCAGTGGACGAGAGGGTAGCCTCCCTTCGCCTTCAGGTGGGGGGACGGGTCCTGACTGTTGTTTGCGCTTATGCACCAGGTGGCAGTTCAGAATATACACCCTTTCTGGAGTCCTTGGAAGGGGTGTTGGAGAGCGCTCCTCCTGGGGACTCTTTTGTTCTGCTGGGGGACTTCAATGCTCATGTGGGCAATGACAGTGAAACGGCGTGATTCGGAGGAATGGCCCCCCCGATCTGAACCCGAGCGGTGTTTTGTTATTGGACTTCTGTGCTCGTCACGGATTGTCCATAATGAACACCATGTTCAGGCATAAGGGTGTCCATATGTGCACTTAGCACCAGGACACCCTAGGCCGCAGTTCGATGATCGACTTTGTAGTCGTGTCATCGGACTTGCAGCTGCATGTCTTGGACACTCGGGTAAAGAGAGGGGCAGAACTGTCAACTGATCACTACCTGGTGGTGGATTGGTTCCGCTGGTGGGGGAGGAAGCCGGTCAGGCCTGGCAGGCCCAAGCGTATAGTGAGGGTCTGCTGGGAACTTCTGGCAGAATCCCCTGTCAGGAGGAGCTTCAACTCCTACCTCTGGCAGAACTTCTCCCATGTCCCGGGGGAGGCAGGGGACATTGAGTTCGAATGGGCCATGTTCCGCGCCTCCATTGTGGAGGCGAATGACCAGAGCTGTGGCCGTAAGGTGGTTGGTGCCTGTCGCGGTGGCAATCCACTGGTGGACACCGGTGGTGAGGGATGCCATCAAGCTAAAGAAGGAGTCCTATCGGGCCTTTTAAGCCTGTGAGACTCCAGAGGCAGCTGACAGCTACCGGCGGGCAAAGTAGAATGCAGCTTCGGTGGTCGCTGAGGCAAAAACTCGGATGTGGGAGGAATTTGGCAAGGCCATGGAGAATGACTTCCGGGCGGCTTCGAGGAGATTCTGGTCCACCATCCGGTGGCTCAGGGCGGGAAAGCAGTGCAATATCAACACTGTTTATGGGATGGGGCGCTGCTGACCTCAGCTCGGGATGTTGTGGGTCGGTGGAGGGAGTAATTCGAAGACCTCCTCAATCCCCCCGACACACCTGCCAATGAGGAAGCAGAGTCTGGGGACTTGGGGGTGGACTCCCCTATCTTTGGGGCGGAGGTCGCTGAGGTGGTTAAAAAGCTCCTCGGTGGCCGGGCCCCGGGGGTGGATGAGATCCGCCCGGAGTTCCTCATGGCTCTGGATGCTGTGGGGCTGTCATGGCTGACACACATCTGCAGCATCGCGTGGACATCGGGGGCAGTGCCTCTGGACTGGCAGACCGGGGTGGTGGTCCCCCTCTT
>JAODJU010000046.1:18714378-18727985 GCA_026776725.1 Gnathonemus echidnorhynchus
TCATCAGAAGCCAAGTAGGATAGAAAACCTACTGGATAGTAGCTCTCCAGGACCGGAGTTGGAGACCCCTGCGTTAGGGTGACCCCGAAAGGCACACATTGTACAGCAGGTCCACTGAGGCTTCACTGCCCTGAGGATACAATCCTGACTGCAGGCTACATACTTCAGTCATCGTCACTGGTGCTCAATCTCCAATGAGCATCATTTTCTCTCAAGGAAAATCCATTTGTTGACATAATAAAACTTTATTGATCAACAGAGGGAAATTCTTTTTCTACTTAATCCACCTTGCTTTCCATGACACAGATGTGGGAGATATGGGCCTTGCTTTAGGGCCTATAGCCATTAGTATTCTAGCAAGGCCGCGCGTCAACCTGTGACTGTCCGCTCACAGACACAGAGGCATAGCCCACTGAGCCACTGTATCCTGTCGCTAGCTGTGGTTTGGCGTATATGAGAGAATCGCTTTTTCTGCCGCAGAAGAATAATGATTTAATTGTCGCTGCAACAACAGGGGACGTTCCATCAGTTTGTTTTTTTTTTTTTTTTTTTGCTGATATGGATCTTCACTTCTTGACACCTACCCTCAGCCCCCTGAAAGACAGCAAAATCATTTCCTGCTTCTCCTCTGTGGGAGTAGCGTTTTAAAGCTTGAGTGTGGAAAGCTCTGTTTGTCCATCTTGCAGCTTTCACTTCCTCTGGCACATTTTCTGTTTCTACCAAGTCTTAATTCCTGTTTCAATAAACAGAGCATGTAAACTTTTAGCTCATCCAAAGACTTCTACCATCGCCAGGGAGACATTGTTCAGGCTGTGTATTATAACCAATAAGTATCCCGCTGTAGGTATTGCACATAAATGACAAAAGATTACGCAGTTAACGTTTTTAGTGGCAGTGTGGTGTAGACACTGTACTTCTTCTGTTAAAGGTCTGTCTGTCTGGTAACTGTGCATCCTGCCCTTCAGGGGGCTGGAGCAGTTGGGGCGGACTGGCAATGAAAAGCAGCCCAGGAATTTGTCACCGACTGAAGAAGAAGGGGTGGGGGGTGGTTGGAGGGAATAGGTCTGTTTGGTGCTTTTGCATGTGGGGGGGAATCCCTTGTGGTATATTTGAGTGTATTTTGCCAATTATTGGCCCCCAATGACTTGCCTCAATATCCTTTAATCATCTTATGAGATCAACCTGGAAACACGCAGAGATTGACTGATGGGTTGGCCAGCCCCAGTATACGGGCCTTACGATGCCGGGGCGGCCCCAGTAAACACCAAACTACATGTTCTTGGAGTAGGAAGAAACCGGAGAACCCAGGGGAACTCCACTGCACCCAAGAAGAACAAGGAGAACATGCAAATTCCATGCAGTGAGAAGGGGGGACACTGCCAGCCCTGTTCCTGCAGGTCTGAGGCAGCAGTGTTCCCCACTGTGACGCCCCCGAATTAAACATGCAATATCCCGTTCCTGAAATCCTCAAACGCTTGTAAATGTCCAAAGTGACTCAGATACTGTTGCAAAAGGGTACAGTGGGATTGTGAAATGGCACCGACTTGTAACCTTTGAGCTGCTGGCTACCAGAATGGATGCAGATACCAGGGATTCCTCAGGCTGCCCCATGGGCCCACAGAGTCTTTGCTGGCTTTTGTCCTCCCTCAGCCATCGAGGAATTAGCCTGGACCAGGCCTGCTGATGTATGCAAACAGCTAACATTAGACCAACCGAACTGGACACATTATCATTTTGATTGTTTTAGTCAATTGTTGAAAATCCTCTTTATAAGCAGAAGATGCATAAAGCACCTGTGCTGAAGTTCATTTTATATTTATATATTTTGAATGTATTTTTATATTTATAATTGACTTAAGCACTAATACTTTATTCTGAGGAGCATGTTCCAGTTTTTTTGCTTTTAACCCGAGGGAGGATTTGAATAGGCCAACACAAAGGAATGACTGTATAAAATTGAAAGTTCAGATTAATTTGTCATTTGAATAGTGTGTAATTGAAGGGCAGGTGAGTAATTAAGAGCCTAACAGGAAGACAGGCCTGCACAGCTAGTCGGGTGGCTCCGGCAGGCCAGCAGACACGTTCTCCGGCATCGTGAGTCACTGCTGCTGCAACGGCCCTTGGTACTCACCTTCCAAACGACAAGACAAAAGTTTCCAGAATCATCCCGCAGACTCTCTTTCAAGATTTTTCCTCCAGGTAGGAATTTGTTGCACAGTTAGTGCATTGAGTGTTAAAATCTATCATACTTAGCTTCCATAAGGTCCTGGATTATGGGTTATATGTCACTGTTTATTATGTACTTTCTTGTCATGGGTGGCCTGACTAGCAAGAATTATTTACAGAATAATTACAGCCTGCACACTGTGTGCAGCATTAACCCAGACTTGGCACTGCCAGTGAAACACGCCCAGCTCGCTCCTTGTTGACAAGTCGAGAACCGGCTGCTAAACAGCCCTCCCCAGAAGGCTCAGACTCCCAAACAATAATAACCAAGTGAAAAACAAACCGATAACCGACCTAGAAAGCCGCCCAAGGGCAAACCACCAGGCATGTTCGCATTCCTGCTAGCTCAGCCTCTGACCTGTAGCATGCATGCCCCGGTGAGGTGCAGGGAAGGGGTTAGGTGGCAGGTGTAACATAAATCATGCCCTGCTTTCCACTTATGTGCACGCTTGACTGCAAATGCTTTAAATATCAAGGGAAGCCGCAGTGTGTCTAAGAACAGCAGCTGTCAAAACAGTCCATGGTTGGAAGTGCTTAGCCTAGCTTAGCTTAGCCTAGCTTATCTTAGCCTAGCTTAGCTTAGCACAGCTTGCTGGCAGCCTCGTCATTAGCAGACTGCGGACTGGCACCTTGACCCTCTATTAGTGGTTGTTTGTGTCCTTAATTCAGGATGTGTGAGTGTCATTTTGCTGCTGCGGCTGTTGGTATTGACATTGTACCTCACAATCTCACAGTCTGTTGACACAGACTGTTCTGTCTCGTCGCATGTGTGTGTGAAGCTGTGTGACATGATCAGTTGTTCAGCTTTCCAAAGTACCACACACAACAACAGAGGCATCATTTAACGCTGATTCATTTGTGTCCTGCCGTTTTGAAGAACCTCGAACCAAAGAGAGTCTTTCCTGAAGCTGGAAAGAGTCAGCAACTAAATGTTATAGCAGGGAGGACTCTAGCCTAGCATGCCGTCTGTGTAAATGTGTCTAAAGGTGTTCTGCTTACAAATAGCTGGCTATGTTATTAGGAGTTCAAGGTCTCAGGCGCTGAGCTCTTTCTGAGACTGCAGTCTGCCATCAACACATACTCATTTCCTTATTTACTGATTCCTTCACCTTCTCATGTAATCATTTACTCATACAGATTGTCCCACGACAGACAGGTGTATGATGAAATGGATGTATTTCGGAATTATTATACAGACTGTACCAACATTGTACCAACTTCAACTAACATGAAAAAATAGGTTCTCAGGCTATTTATGTGTAACATATATGGTAATTTTCTTATTAAAAAGTATGTAAAATATCATGTTTAAATATTACTAACCTAGATGGCCATTTTCTTTTATGTTGCTCAGGTTCTTTATGGTTTCTGCCTGTCAGTTTGGGTCTCATTGGTGTTCTGGGGTGGGAAGGGGTACCTGAATACACGCCTTTCTCCATTTGCTTATCCCCGTGTTTTTGCCCAGTGCTGCGTGTATCCTACCAATGACTAAACTCAGCAGACATTTCACATACTTGACAGACTTTTTATATTTTTGTACATGATTCTGTAGTTTCACTTTTATCATTTGTATTACCATTTATGAGTTATACTATATACTGTACTCTCGCACTAGGTAGGGCAGCACTGCCGGACAGAAGGCCTCCCGAAATGTATTCTTACAAACAACTTACTTACTTAAAAGAAATGTTGATTATATGTGCAAGGGGCTGTAAGTTGTATAGGCTGTAAGTCAGGGACAGTCTGTATTCTTGTGTGTTAACACAGGAAGCATTTGGTAAGGAAACATCACAGGAGTAACAATGCAGTTAAATCAGTGAACGGGACTGAATTACTGCTACGGGTCAGAAAAGGGACAACAGTAATTATGGTTGTGATGAAGAGGATGGCGGCTGAGTGGGCGGCACTGTCGCCTCACACCCCCAGGGCTGTGGATCAGCGCTTCTCGCTGGGCTGTGTCTGTCCCCCCCCCCCCATGTTTGTGAGTCCCCTGAAGGACTGGCATCTTGCCCTGGTGTCCTTAGCTACCTGGGAGAGGCTACAGGCCCCTCCTGCAAAACAATACTGGATAAGCAGCTGGGGGATGGATGGATGGATGGTTGGATGGATGGATGGATGGATGGACGGACGGACGGACGGACGGACGGACGGAGGAATGAATTCCCATAAACACACACATGGTGCTAGTTGGAATTTTAATTGCTCAACTGGGTCAAAACAGGAAGGAAGAGCTCACCTCTGCAGTGAGGCAGATCCTGATGGGGATTTACTGAGCTTCTCTTGGGATTTAGGATGCCAGGGGTGCTTTGCTGTGGGGGGGGACTCATGATTCACTTTGCAGTTCAGTGCAACCTGACGCATGAGTGTTTGCCGGGAAACTGTTCAGGGAACCGTTCAGTCAAATCAAGCTGATATGTCTGACATTTTTAATGAATACAATTACTGTGGAGCAAGTATTTAAATATATAAGAAAACCATAAAGTAATTTCTGTGGAACTAATCAAATAAGTAAGAGATGTGGTGAGGTGTGACAGACCGACCCAGTGTCCCCAGTTCGGCTCGCTCCAGTCTGACAGCCGGGGACAAAAAACATAGGTTAGGAGTTTGTGCCTGAGACTGGAAGGTTGCCGGTTTGAATCCCATGACTGACTGAGTACTAATATCACTGTTCAAAAAGGCCCTTAACTCCAACAGCTGCTGTGGAGATCCTAGAAAAATGACTGCTCCTGTGCTCAGCCCCCAGGCTGCCCCCACGCCGGTATACTGTACATCTGAGTGTCTCACAGGAGACCAAGGTGGGGTGGCTGGAGACTGGATTTCACTGTACGATGACAATAAAGGAATCTTGTTCTTAAAAAACCCAACCAATGATTATAAATGAGCAGCTGGTGGATGGAAGCGCGAGTCGTCTTTGTGAATGGAAACACCGGCACATCGCTCGATCCGTTCCTCTTGCATTATTCACATGATTAATAAGGACCAGGCTGCCTGCTGACGTCAGGCAAACGTAGCCACCTCATGGAGCCTTCTGACATTAAACAGCCATTAGTAAAACACCCAGAGCTGGTACAGAGAACAGTGGATTGAAACCCAAAACTGAATGGGCTTTCTCTCCTTAAGGACATATAGTGATATTTGGAAAGCATGTGACCATCATGCAGGCAGCCTAAGCCTGGAATTCCCCAGTGGGGTCTGGGGGGGGTTTCCAGAGGCTGTCGCCCTACCCATAGAATTTGTCTCTGTGGAGAGAAAGGCTCAGCCAGGGGCAGACAAACTTCCCTGGGGGCCCTAAGCTAACATGGGTAGGGGGCCCCCAAGTGGTCTCTTGAGCTATTTTTTTGGAGCCCAAAGAGAAACAAAAAAATTAAAAAATAATGGAGCATCAAAAACATGTTAATCAAAGTGTGGGGTGCCAGCAGTAACACTTACCAATTAGGATGGGGGCTGGTGTGATGTTGATTAAATTAACCGGTCGAGGGAAGGGGGGGGGATCAAGCTAGTGGATTGATCGGCCAAATTTAACATATATTATATTATTTCAAAATTTAGTGTTTTAACCAAAATTGTTATATGAATGGTTTGGAGTGGACATTTGATTTATGTGCTTAGTTACAAAAACAAGTCACGATCAGCAGGGGGCCCCTAGAGTGCGGGGCCTGGGGTCGTTCACCCTTCCGCCCCTGAATGAGTCAGTGAACTTGTCCCTTTAATCTTATCAGATTTGGTGAAGCTCCGCCAGTGGGCCGCAAGTATCTATTTATAAGACGAGAGGGTGTAACCCTAACTTAGCCTTTAAGAGGGCCTGCCTGCGGCTGAAGACAATGCACCCAACTGCCAGAGGAGGACCCATGCGCTGCCTGAATGAGGAGCGCGTGAACAGACCTTCTAACCAATCAGAGGACGCATGATCACTCCAGTGAACCAATGAGAACGGCCCGTGACTGTGAGAACGAGATACAGGATGTGGAGCAACCAGAGGGCTTATGAGTGTGTGTGTGTGGGCCCAAAGACAGAGGCGTGGCAGAGAGTTCTTCCCAGATAAATAAGGTTCAGTTACACCGTGCCCTATGAAAAATCCCCCGCAAAACATAAATGTGAGTCTACAGACTAAACAATAAAAGTGAGCTGATGGATTTGAATGGTGTCATGGCTATTATCAGTGTCATTAAATCATTATGTGTTCTGTGGGGGGAAGCTCAGAGGCGATGTCACGGTAATCAGCTGACTGCAGGAATATGGCAGAGAGCCGTCCGCTTGTCTCCCGGTCAAACGGCGGAAGCAGCATCACGCTTTGTGCGCGATGACAAATACAACCTCTTCATCCTCCATGACGCCAGCCTGGCAGAGGTCTGTTCCCACGCCGGTGCAGAGCCTCTGTAGTCAGGCTGAACCCCTGCAAGGGTTCATTTAACAGACATTTAACACGGCAAAGGAGGCCGGTGAGAAAAGGAGAGTTGGGACAAGCGGCTGCTGGATAGCAACAAAATCTTTTATATACAATATCAAACAAACACAGAAAATACATCCCCAAACATTCAGACTCTCTTTGAAGTGCCAGAAATGGTGAACTTGCCCATTAACAGGGAGACTTTTCAGTACAAACAGCTCTATAAGGCCAGATCAGCAGTGAATGTCTTCCTGTGGAATTATAACCCAGAGCCCAACTGGCACAGTGTCACACGATTTGTCACTAAGTAACAGTGGTCAAGGGCAGAGTAACACCCAGGGCATCCCAGCCGTGCTCAGTGCAGTCAGCCTGCTTCCATGTAGGCATAGAGACCCCCCCACCCCCCACTCAGGATTACAGTTAGTAACCTGTAAGGGGAAACGCTGAGTCCCAAGGCATAATTTGGCTGTAGCTGGAAATAAGAGTGAGAATCTGAGCTGCAGTGCCACTAATCAAAGTAATTTTTTTAAATCTATTTTTTACCTGCAAAATGCAGTCTAACTCTAACCCTAACCCTAACTCCAGATTTCTCTGGTCAATTTCTTCTTAATTCATATAATGAGTCACACAATTAACTGATGTAGAAATTACACCAAATGTTCAGAGAAATGGGTGTTTGTTTCACAGACACACACACACGCACAGGTTTGTAATACTATCTTTGTGGGGACTCTCCATTCATTTCTGTGGGGAAAACTCTAATCCCAACATGACAACCTTAACTCCTACCCAGCCATAACCTTAACCATAAGTAACCAAAGAAAATACAAGACTTTTGGCATTTTTCGTTTTTCGAATGCATCACAGATCTTTGTGGGGACCTAAAAAATGGTCCCCACAGCATCAGAATAACAGGTTTTTATTACATTGTGGGGAACAAACCTAATCCACACACATACACACACACTTGTTTGTATTTATATCGTTGTGGGGACTTTCTATTTATTTCTATTGGCGAAACTCTAACCCTAACTAAGATAAACCTTAACAACTACCCAGCCCTAACCATAACCAAACATACAAGACTTTTGGCCATTTTAGTTTTCTTTTATTGCAATTACAGATTTTTATAAAATTGAGGTTTATATTGTGGGTACCTGAAAAATGTTCCCACAAGCTAAAAAGTAACAGGTTTTTACCACATTGTGCAGACATTAATGTGTGGTATGTAATGAATACAAACCCATACACACACATGCACACACACACACACAGATTGAAGGTATGTAAGACTAGCTGTCCTAGCCAGAAAAAAACAGTGTACCCGTATGTCTCACTTTTCTCTTGCCTTCCTATTGGCAGTAACCAGAGGAAACTGGCCTATTTGGCATTTGCTCTAAAGCAAGCGCAGGAAATCAGTGGGAGAAGTAGGGGTGGGGGAGGACTGAGCATGCACTTCCTGAATGGCCTTGCACGTGAACATCAGGCTAGGCCAATCACAGCAAGTGATCACAGGCTTCAGCCAATGAGAAGTCACCTTACTTCAGGCAGCCAGCCAGAAGATGACATTATCTAAATGTAGTTTAAGAAAGTATTATCATAGCAACAGGGGATTTTTAAAACGTGCTCGAAGCACAGTGTTTCACAAGTCAAGCGCTGCCTTTTACAAACTTCTCAGTCTGAAGCTTTATGAACAAAATGATGAGAAGTTATACTTTTTTTAAAGATCTCCAATTACTTTATCAGGGAAAGGAATCCCCAGGAAGACAGGTACGCTCAAACCCCACGCTGAAGCCCCATGCTGACAGCCTGATTCAGCCTCACTGGCTCCCTTATTCCTCTCTGTCTTCATGTTTCAGGACAGCAGTCCTTGGCACTCAGCGTCCCTGATCCCGCATTTATTTACATACCAGGGTTCTGCGTGCCGTTGACCTGCTCCAAACTGTCCATGTTTGGTTGCTGTGTACAGCTCTGAAGTACCGTACCATACAAGGCCGGAATTTCTCCTGCACTGTGTTTGTGTTTTGTACGACAAATCTAATGCCTCCCTGTTCAATAATGTCTTCATAGCCTGCCCTGCTTGAATTAATCCGTTTCTAGAGTTCTTGTGAGTTTTCCTCATTAAAAATGACTTTGGACGCTTCAGATTTCCAAAAGGCTGGAAACAAACTTGTCTGTTATACATAAACAATCATAGAAACCTGCTATGAGTTTCTGATACAGCTGTAACTGTGAGCACCGCATTTTAATTCTAGCTTTGAACTTTTTTGCTTCAATAATATAAACGAACTCCCTTTTTAAAGAACAAGCTTCATGATTAATGTTTGCTTATTCAGTTCCTGAGCAGAATTAAAATATGACAACGTATGAAATACAGGTTGTGAAATAATGTACAGGGGCTGAACAAACTGAATCTGATTTTAACTGGTTTAAGCACATTCATTTAGAAGGACATGCCTGTTTTAGTAAGTGCACTGCAGTTTATGCATCACAGCTTCCCCTATAAGTGGCGGCTCAGGTCATTTCTGATTGGTTGCCTCCTCATGATCACTCATAATCTGATTGGCTGGGAGCCATGTTCACATGCATAGCCACACTCCCCACACATGCATTGTCTCAATAGACACGATGAATCATGGTAATGCCTCTACACAGAGCTGCCAGGAATATGAGTACCTCATCCTGGAATCTTTAGTAATTTCACTGTCTGACTCCAGTGCTTGACATAAATTGCATCATACATAGGTCTATGATAATAGTACATACATATTTTTTTCATTAATACTAAGTCTCTTGTTCCTATTGGATAAGTACATTACCTCAGATGGAATCATAACAGAGAATACATTACCTTGACATAATAATCATTCTGTATATTATATCCGCTTATAACATAAGCTTTTTAGGAAGAAAATGTCAGACATATATGGTGCAGTAGAAATAACAAATACTGTGACAAAGAAGTTGTGAAATGTTCCCTGAAGACAAAGCTGACGACAGAGCTAAGTGACAGTGGCACTGAAGGTTCCCACAATAACTGTGACAAAGGCATGAGGTCGGAAATGCCGCCTCCTGAAGAGGAAGGCAAGGTGGATTCCCCATTTCCGCACCTCAAAGCTGCCAGCCCAGGGCTGGGCTCATGCCTTCCTGCAGAGATACGTGTTTACCAGCAGGGCGGCTCCACTGGTGCCTCACTGGCACCGGCACACAGGAAATGCTGCCATGTGGTCGAGCGATTCTCCCCTTTTGTTAATGTGAGTGATTCGGGAAATATGACAGCGGCTGAAACTCATTTATGTTTGGAAATAAGGGCAAAAAAGACAGTCAGGAATTTCTATATCACTCCATCCATTCAGCTTTCCACCACTGAACCTGGTCAGGGTTGTAGGAGGCCCAGAGCCAATCCCAGGCAGCGTGGGGCATAAACTGTAAATGGGATGGTAGTTCATCACAGGACACATCAGACCATAGGAGGACACCAGAGTACCTGGGGACAATACACATGACACATAGCTTGTGCTGACTGTAATCTGCCATGTACAGCAGTGTGAGCCAGTTTCACTGCCATCACTGCTAGGGGCTAGAGTCCCCTGTGAGGTAGAGGCTGGAGTCCCTGGTGATGTAGGGGCTAGATTCCCCTGTGAGGTAGGAGCAGGTAGGTTAATGCAGTTCTGGTGGTATTTTATTTTTTGTGTCTATTTTAAATTCTTTCTTTTCCTTCTTTTAAATTGTCCACCAGAAAGCTACCAGATCCTTTCCTTTTCTCCCCACCACTCCTGTGGCCGAGGGCTACTGGGTTTGAAGTGCTCCATTTTTAACCAGCATAGCTGAATGCTCCTGTGGTCATAACATTACATCCTGCTATTATTATTAGCAAATATTCTTCATATTAATCATAGGCGATTTTAGACCCTATTTTTGTCTCAGCACCCCTGAAAAAATTTTATTCAAAGTCCATTTTCACCTCCAGGCCCTTCACCAGTGTTTGGCCCAGATGCCCCGTAGATGGTTAAGTAAGCAGTTTTATGGATGACATTTGTTTGGATGGTTACGCAGACCTGCTTCCCATCCTATGTGTACATTTACTGGCTGCTCCACACACCCTGGATCATAACCGATCGTGGTTATCTCTGGTACTGACATTCTCCCACAATGCACCACTGTGTCTTTGTCAGCACTGTCATCAATAGGGCCTCTGCCGGTCAGCATATCACAACACACTGAGAGCTTTGCCAGGCAGGACTCATAAATTTAAACACACGGGAAAAAAGGACAGCAGCTCTGTGCCAAATAGATACGATAATGCTATTACACTCCTGGTGGCCAGCGCCTTTGACCTACATTCATTGAACTGTCCAGAAACAGGTGCAAAATATGGATCTGGTTCTGAATTTGAGAAGGTGCTAATGAAGTAGGACCCTGCGGGACTGAAGCAGTTTTAATGCCAGTGGCATTCAAATCATTATTTGAATGAGACTGTGGGTGTGGTGCAGCTAATAGGGGCTTTCATTCCAGTCAGTGGATTAGAGGTTCAGAGCCATAATATTAGAAAGAAACATCCAGGATGGACCTTTTGTGCTACAATATTTCATCATGTTCCCATTGATGTTTCGATTTCCTGCTCATGTCATCCTGCTTCCATTTGGTCTTCCCACAAATCCAGGCCATGCTGCCTAACCATGTCAGTACTGCTGTGGCCATTGCTACTCTCTGCTACTGTCTGTACCTTTGGAGTAATGCCACACCCAGTAGCCCTTCCTGCTCTCGGCCTGGGCTGACTGTCTGCTTGCTGGCTGGACCAACAGTATTGTAAGTTTTCAGGGGCGACGTGTGGCTCAGTTAGGGCTCCAGACTCTGCAGAATAGGCACATGTTTGTGGGCCTTTGAGAAAATCCCTTCACCCCCATCTCCCTGGGTGCTGCAAGGAGGCTATCACTTCACTGTGACCCGCAAGCTTGTTCTCACTTGTATAATAATAATAATAATAATTTATACTTTATTGATCCCCGTGGGATGCAGAGCAAGATGGGATTAAGAGAATTTCCTCACAGGGAATAATAAAGTATTCTATTGTATCTGCCTCAGCCAAATCAGCTGGTTCCTTCTCATAGACATTACTTATGCCAACTTGTTATTCTGATTGTTGTGTTCTTGATAAATTACCCAATTTAATGACCATTCAGGCACCATCATTCATTTTACCTGAATTTCCCTAATAGGGTTCCTCCCAGAATCCAGATTCTTACGTACACAGTACTTTGCGTGCATTGTTATCGCTTATAACAATGGTTTGTACACAATTCTGTCGTTAATTGCACATTATCTTGCTTGAAATTAACTTCAGCATGACATTTCCATAGTTCTTAGTTAAACATAACATTAATTTGAGTTAAACTTAAGAATAAATGCAAGTTGATCAAACAAGATGTATATTTAATTAAATAGTTTGTGTTGTGTGTTTTTTTTTGACATACATCCGTCCAACTTAGTATGTTTTGCTTATCTGATTTTTGATTTGAAAGGGACATACCACGCCATGCACACCACTAGAACAGATGAGGTTACACCCCAGGTTGTTAAAGCAAAATAATTAAAAGAAAATGTAGAATTTTTTTGACAAGCAACAAAGCCATTGGAACCTAAGCAGAGCAGAAATGAACCGGAAAACCTGATGGAAAACAAGCAGAGACAGTGAGGAGAGGAGCAGCGTTTGTGGATGTTAATGATAATGAGAACTATCAGAGACAGTGAATACAAGAGCAGCATTTGTAGATCCTAATGCTAATGAGAACGAGCAGAAACAGCAAGTACAGGAGCAGCGTTTGTAGATGCTAATGCTAATGAGAACGAGCAGAAACAGCGAGTACAGGAGCAGCGTTTGTGCATGCTAATGCTAATGAGAATGAGCAGAAACAGCAAGTACAGGAGCAGCGTTTGTAGATGCTGATGCTAACGAGAACTAGCAGAGACAGCGAGTACAGGAGCAGCGTTTGTGTATGCGAATGCTAATCAGAACAAGCACAGACAGTAAGGAGAGGATCAATGTTTGTGGATGCTAATGCTAATGAGAATGAACAGAGACAGTGAGGAGAGGAGCAGCATTTGTGGATGCTAATGCTAATGAGAAGGATGGCAAAAAAGGAGCAAGACAAATGCTACACAGATAAAAAGTTTGATTAGCAGGTGCTGATAGAAAATATTGTTACGTGTTTAATTAATTAATAAATAGATAATTATTATTAATTATTAAAGACCGAGCTGTGGTTGACATTATCATGGATTTTAGGAGCTCCAACTCATTTTGTACATCTATGACAAGCTACGTTAGAAAATTTGTGAGGTACAAGCAGGGCACTCTATGGAAGTCATTCCAGGGAACAGGCCACCAAATTGTTTCCGCTGGAGTGGTAAAACAGGGATAATAGTCTGTTGCAGACAATTCCTCCTCAGAGAATAAACCCCACTCTGTCCTTGCTTGTAGAGTGCACCTGCGTTGTTTCCTGTTGATATTGTCAAGAAAGACACCCAGGTATTTGTAAAAAGCCACATCTCCTCAATTTCCCCTTATATGGACCTACTAGCACAACAGACAACGACCACCATCTCCGTACCTTGATGTTTAGCTGTGGGTGGCTGTCACTGCACCACGCAGTAAACCTTCTTATCGAGTATCTCTCATCCCATCGATGCAGCCCACAATGGTGGAGCCATCAAAAAACTTCAAAACTGTTATATTTTTCACAGTGACAGTAACATTTTATTTGTTTATTTTGTCGAATTGCATCTAGATACTGAACAATTATCTTTTGCAACTAAACATTTTAACTATGTGAACTTATCTTAAAGGCATAGCATGGGTTCAGGTCCCTGCTTGTATGGGAAAAATGAAACTATATCCTCCTGAGACCCGACCTATACATTTATGTCCATTGTAGTGGACATTGTATTTTTGCATTTATTTTTTCACTGATGTTAGGAAACATATTTATTCCTG
>JAODJU010000046.1:18743430-18756026 GCA_026776725.1 Gnathonemus echidnorhynchus
TCAACTTTGCTGATGACACAACAGTGATGGGTCTCATCAGTGACGGTGATGAATCAGCATCCAGAATCGGGACACAATGACTGGCGGACTGTGCAAGTGGAACAATCTGTCTCTTCATGTGGACAAAACGAAAGTGATGATTGTTGTCTTCAGGAAGGCCCATGCTGTCCCTCTTCTACTGCACATTGAGGACTCCGGTGGAGTTGGTCAGGAGCACCAAATTCCTTAGAGTACATCTGGCAGCTGACCCCACCTGGACCCTCAACACCACCTCTGTAGCCAAGAAGGTGCAGCAGCGCCTCCATTTCCTTCAGCGGCTGAGGACAGTAAGTGTACCTTCCCCCATCCTGACCATGTTCTACAGGGGAACCCCTGAGAGTGTCCTGACCAGCTGCATCACTGCCTGGTTTTGCAGCATCCCTGACTGAAAGACCCAACAACGCCAGTGAACGTGGCTGGAAAAAATTACTAGATCCATTCTACACTCCATTGAGGACATCTTCCTTGAGCGCTGCATCCGCAAGGCCTCCAGCACTGTGGAGGACCCCTCCCATGCTTCACACTCCTTCTTTGTCACTCCATCTGGCTGGAGGTACCGGAGCGTGCAAGCTCCCCTGCCAGTTTCTCCCTTAAAGCTGTGAGAACTCTGAACTCTTTACCAACTCCATTATAAACCCGACTTACCATCAGCACTAGCCACTGTATCCAGTGGACAGTGCCCAACACTGCACCTTACCTATTTCTGTGCCAAATCTGTCGTATTGTTACATCTCTTGTATTTATTATTTCTACAGTAGCCACCATATCCGTTATATTGTGTGGGTAACCCTAAGTTCCCCTGTATGTCAGTGTTTGTATGTTCTCCATTAGCGATATTTATTAGTTATTATCCTCCTTTCCTTCGTCTCCCTCAGGTGTTTAGTGGCTCTGCACTTTATGTATATATATTGCATGGCAGTCCTAGGGAACATTATTTTGAGCCACGGTGTGCTGTGGATTGTATGACAATAAAGACCCACTTGACTAGACTTGAGAAATCAGTTTTTTTTTTCAAGAGTAACACTCAGCTATCCAGCAAGGCCTCAATATCAATGTTGCTGGATACAAGAATGTTCACTGTATTTCCATTCACTGAATATCAGCAAAACAGAATCAGCTCTGACCCCAAACTAGATCAGGCTAAAATAGATTACATTAGGGTGGAAATTAATGGCTAAGAGGAAAGATAACTGCAAGACTTAGAGATAGAATCACTAGACTGGCTGTAACTATTTGCAATAACCCCCAGTTATTTGTTTAACCTAAAAAAAAAAAACTTTTGACTATAGGACATTCACTTATAAAAAGGAACAGAAAGTATTTAGTTATAATTTATTTTTATTTTTAAAAAATAACCCACAGGGTCTCTTACAAAAAACAATTCAAATGTTCATACAAAATATAAACAAAGTTGCATATTTCACAAATATCAGTTCAGCAATACAATCACTGCGCTTTGATAAGGAAATAAAAGGCGTGTGCTGAAAAGTGCCCCCTCCCCCGACTCCCCACAGTGAAATGCATCCTGGGAGAAACCCCAGGTGTATCTATAATAATGTCGGGGGTGCCCCTGATTTTCCGGAACATGTATCAGGACCACAGTGCAGAAGCAGTCTCTGGTCTGGCACTCAGCGTGTCAGACCGCTTCAGTGCAGTGGGACGGAGATGACATACATTGTTTTTTCAGACCTGAGCCTGATACATGCCCTAACACAAGATTTGCTTCAAGTGGAAGACAAAGTTTGACAGTAACAAAGTAATATGCATTCAGAAGTGCAATATCATATCTATATAAGTCAAACACTGAAACACAGGCAAAGACAATCTGCTCAATTCCTTCTTAACATCACATCTATCAGCACAAGGTCCCTAGAACCTTAATCATGATTGAAAACAAAACTGACACACAGTTCCCCTTTCAAAAAAAAAAAAGACATTTTATGGAATGACATTACGTTGATGGATATATCTTCAAAGCAATGTGTTACAGAGAAGGAGTAAATGCTTTGAGACGAGCACAGGGGTCCCAAACTCCTTACACATCGAGGAGTGTCACCTTGCTATACATGCCTGGTATATGGATAGCGGAATACCAAAGGTCACCGAATAACAGCTAGCAAAATACTTGCATCCTGAACAGCTCTGTATAAAAAGGAGCCTCTTTGGAAGACTCGAATAGCCCACCACGACTTAGGGAGGGCTGATTCTGGAAGAGCACCAGTGGTGGAGAAGCACAGCTTAGTATAGGATCACAAGAAAAAGACGGATCATAGCACAGGATTAAACTTCCAGCTTCAGGCTCCTGCTTTCTCCACTATCTTTCTCCCTGCTTCACGGGTGGGACCACATGCATGGCCGCCGCCGACCCGCCCCCCCCCCCCCACAAAGACACACCTCCTTGGTTCTGTCCATCACCTACTGCAAACGTTCTTCTCAGCATTGCCAGTCCTTCCCCCACTCTCCCCGAACTCTGCAGCAAAGTGCTGAAGTAGAAACAGGCCCAGACATAGATGCACTAAAGTCCTGGAGATCTTTATTTGTTCAGCAGACGGGCAGCATCCTCGAATTACCATTGTACTCCCCTTCCACCTGGAGGGAGGCGCAATGTTGCGATTAGACACATTTAGGCTTGAATAAAAACTCCTACAGTGGAATTTACGGAGCATACGGAGAATCCTGTGTGGCATTTACCTCGCCGTACACTGGTGGGGATGGCGGGAACTGGAAATGGGAGTTCATGAAGATGGGGCTATCCCCGCCGTCGTAATCGTCCAGCAGGGGGGTGTCCAGGCGGCAGTCGCGGGGCAGCTCGCAGTAGCTGGGCGGAGCGGAGGGCATCCGCAGGGACACCCAGCTATTGGAGGCCGTGCTGCTGCCCCCGTCTTGGCTGCTCATGCTGTTAGTGCGGCTGCTGAAGCCACTGGAAGAGCCGCTTCCGATGACCAGGGGCAGCTCCAGCACCAACTTCTCACTGCCGGGGATGCTGACGTAGATCTGGAAAGGGGGCAGAGGATCACATGTCAACTGTTGGGAGTAATAGGAACCTCTGTCTTTGATTGTGGTATGGGTAAGCCTCTTGTGGTATCTACGTTGAAGGATTACGTTAGCCGAGTTTGTGGAGACCTAGGGGGGAGGGGAAAATGAGCAGTGAAACTCACCAAGAGGAAGTACTCCATGCGAAGGATTTTGCAACCCAAGATGGAAGGCTTGATCTTGGGCACGCGGATGGTCTTGCCCTGCCAGGCATCGCACATGCCCGAGATGATGTGGTTCCCCCGCACAGAGGAGAGCTTCTGCTGGAAGACCTTGGTGCGCCCCTTAGCCTGGTAGGTGTGCTTGGCGATGATGGCCGCCTTGGGGATCACGATGCGCGAGCAGGTGTTCTCAAAGCGAGCATCGATGCAGATCTCTTCGCCCTCACAGAAGCCCTTCCGGTCGATTTTGGCGTTGAGGGACACCTGGCCATCGGGGATGAACATGCAGGTGACCTTCTTCTCCCGCATCCCACCAGAGGGAGACTAAAACAGGGACAGAGATTAACATTGGTCATTAGTTTATAGTACCTCAACAGCTTATTGACCACTCAACTACATGCTCAGGTTAATCACTTAAAAATTCAGGAAATATTAATTTTATGAGGAATATAGGCACATTATTTGCTGTGATCTTCATGCAGATACCTCTCTAAACTTTAAAGAAGGACAGCTATGACATCTCAGGGGTATAATCTTCTAAAGCTATGAGAGATTGCTACCTCAGGACATCCAAATGCAGCACTGCTTAAAAAGCTGGACTCAACCCAGAGGTTGCTGGGACGGTCTAGCAGCTGAGCCCCCAGGCCTGAGACATTCGGCAGAAACTAGGACGGTCATGAGAGCACAAAAATGGCTGGCAAACTCACCATCAAGTCCGGGGTATTGACATCCAGGGGCTCCTCCACCTCAAACAGCTTCCTGCACTCCAAGGCAGGTTGAGATGGCCGGTCCAGCAAGGCTTTCACATAGTAATGCACGGAGCCAAACTTTCCCGTGTAGGAAGACACCAGCTGCCTAATGGGCCGAGAGAGCAGGTCAGAGCCCTGGCTGGCTAGAGGTACAATGCCCTCATGGGGCATTCATAATCAGGCGCTCCTACAGTGATAAACACAATCTCAGGATACCTACCCTTGCTGGGGAAGCTCAAATCCAAATGTGTATTCATATTTGTTGCCAGGTCTGAGGATGACTGACCCGTCTTTATCTGAAAGAATACAAAAGCACTTCAGTGCTGAACAAATATGCAAAAACACGGATGCACAATGAAAATACACATAAGGACCAAAGGTTCTAATGGCCAATTGGTTCTGCACAATTAAAATAAGTGCGCATCTACAGAAAAAAAAAACCAACAGTTGTACAATAAATAAAAAATTCTACTTGGTTAATTTGCACCTTGATTACGATTATCATGATGATCTTGCACCAGGGTAGTATACACACATTACATATCTTATATCACTGAAGCGGTTCTCAGACCATTGTACACTGTAACTCGTTAACTCGCTAAGTAGCTATCAAAGCATCCGAGCCGGGTTTTTGTCGGAAACCGATGGTCGCCTCGTCCTTACCAGAGGGCTGGTCATCCAGCCGAAGGACTTCTTCGTAACTCAGATACGGGATCTCCTCTCGGCAGCGCTCCTTCCCTTTCTGGTACTCCACTTTTGCGGATCCCACTCCGACCACCCTCACGGCCGATACCCTGGTCACCTCGGATACCTCCACGACAATCCGGCCGGCCACCTTGTCTCCGCTGATGTAGAAAGATTTACTCGGATCGCTTAACTCGATCTCGAAAGTCTTCACCTTCTTTCCCATTGCAACCATGGCTGCCCTTTATCCGGTGTCTGAGCTAATTCAGAGATCCGCTAAAAGTTGTATCCTACCCTGCTCCGTTAAGGAAAACCCCAAATGCTGCACTTGCCAACGCGCAAGGCTTTAAATTATGTAGCTCAATGCAATTTAAATACCCAGTATATGCGTGTCAGCACGGAATACCCTTCCTCTGCGATATCATGTGTTGGTATAGACAAACAGGAAAGTGCCGTATTTTATATGACCCTGTCTCGACCAATGAGCGGCCGCCCCCACATAACAGTCTAGCGGTGCATGTGCTCGCGGGGGTGAGCAGCGTGGCTTGTCCCGTGCACTGCGCACTCATTGGCTGGAATCCGTTGTTTGCGTCGCCTTCATCCAATCAGCGAGCAAAACCGGCGCGTGGACAGCTCGTGCTAGTAAACAAGACAGAGAGTGCACAGGATGATGGGGGAGACGGCGCCTCGCGGGGGGTGTGGCCTAACTGCACATCTGGAGGGTCTGTGTCATCGAAACGGAAAGCTTTTAGTGTGTGTCTGACCCAGCAGCCAATCATCTCCCTCTTATATGGTGTGAATTTTTTTTCCATCTTCACAAAAACAGTACATTTCGTTCTACGTTTCCCTCTGGGGGCGTGGCCAAATGTTCCCTATCAGACCTCGTGCGTCTCGTCCTAACTGTGGGTTTCTGCTAGTTTTTGCAAGAATTTCATTTTCATTTTAGTTATTCCAGTTTATAAACCATCTTACTTGTGCCTTATTCCCAGTTTTGCTTGTGTATAGCAGTGTGATATGATCGGATTTCAGCAAGAAAACAGTGTTTTATCTTAAAAGTTTGGAACAGTTCTTATATGAACATGAAAAACATATATGATACTATATCAATATAATGAGAATGTAATAATAACAGAAATAAGTACAATATCCAAATTCTTAATAACACATGAAACCGAATCTATAACCGTGGGACTCGCAATCACACCTAAACCAACAATTATTTAAAATAAAACAAACAAAAAAATGCAAAAATGAAAAATTAAAGCTTAATAATACAATGAACAAGATATGCGTAGTTATGTTCCGTAATTTTTTGGTCTTTTACTATTTCTCCCGGAAACAATTAGAAATAATTTAAAAACCAAGGTAATTAAGTAATCAAATTATTACTCCTGAGATTACGTTGCAAATGTAACTGCTGAGTACTGGCATGTTTCCACGTAAGATTTGTAGGACGAATTAACAGTGTTTTCAGAAAGTGCTATACAGAGATTCCCCATGGATTTGACTGGAATTTACCGGATTGGTTGAATGTACTATAACGTGAAATCCAATTTAAAAACTATTTCCGACGCCTTCTGAACAAAATTATTTCATTCCGTTTTTGGTTGCATTGCATCACTGCATAGTTGTAGTTTTAGGAATTAAACGGATTTTAAAGTTAAGAGTGTATTAAGATATACACCCAAGCACATCTTGAAAATATGCATCTTTCACAATCAATGGTTACTATTTGTATCACTCTAAGACACTATAAGTGTGTGGTTTTATGTGCTTGTGAGTTCTTGTTCATATAATCAGAAAATTCATATTTATTCGTAAAATACAATTTTAAGGTAAAATGTCCTAGACAGCTCGCAAATAATTTTCTTTAACCGATCTTTGTGGTTGTTTGTGTCAAGGAGCGCTTTTACGTTCTACGATTGCAAAGTGCAATTGGCTCCCCCTGGAGGAAAGAATCTGGCACAACATGTTGAAATATGCACCTGTGCTTATTTGTGCATCGAATCCAGGGGTTTCGAACTCCAGTCCTGGAGGGTCGGAGTCTTATATAACTTAGCTCTTTCCCTGTTCCACAACAAATGATTCAGCTCAAGACCTATGTGGTAATTAGCACAAGGAATTGAATCAGGTGTGTCAAATGAGAGAGAACCCAAAAATATACAAGGCTCCGGCCCTCCAGGACTGGAGTTTGACACCCGTAGTCTAATTCAATCAAGTCGGGGATCTTGTCTTTCTTTATTGTTCCATCTAGAACTGCAATGGTTGCAGACTATTGCTTGATTGTGACAAGAGATGCCCCCGAAGTTGGCTGCAAATGTCAGACGGAAAAGACAATATTGTAGGCAAGGCCAAGGACTTTGTTACAGTTATAAAGCTTAATTTTTAACTTCCATTTAATGGAAAAAGCCATTTTTATTATGTATAACGATTCCCTGAGTTTTTATGATTAGCTTCAGCTGGAAATAAATCATTTAAAAAGTTTTTTTTTTACTTTACCAATATAAAACTATTAATATCTTACTTTAATATAAAACAGAAATATCTAAATATTTTAATCTTTTATATAACTAGAGCAAAGTAGTTATTCTGGATGCATATCTGGGCTTATTAAGTGCGATATATGAAAAAACAATTAAGAAAAGGAACGAAGTGTGGAACATTTGTTGACCTGTGTAATTTAAGCCAACAGCGACCTCTGGTGGTATAAAGAAATAGCTAAGCTATCTGTTCATCTTCAAACCCTTTAGTTAGTATGGTCATGACCACTTTACAGCAGTCATTTAGTTGCAGTAGTAACTGCCTACATTCTGACTGTGGGCCGAGAAGCATTTTAAATGAGCTGTAGGAGAATAATGAGTGCTAACCTGATCAGGACAAGCTGTTTTAAAATGGATGGTGGACGATTGGATTCTTAGTCAGATGTTTTTGCTCTACTGGTCATTTTGAAGTCCAGACAAATACTAACTCTGATTTGACCTATTACAAACATCAGTAGGCCAGATTTGTAAAAAGGAATTTAAAGTTCCATAGAAATGAATGGCGTGTGTGTGTATGTGTGTGTGTGGGACCAAATGTCCCCCGCAATATGATAACAATATGGTGACATTTTTCCAGTCCCCACAAGTGGAAACTCAGTTTTCTAAAAACTCTGAATGCAATCAAAAAACGAAAACAGCCAGAAGTCTTTTGCTTTGTTGCTAATGATTAAGGTTAGTTCCTAGTAAGGATTAAGGTTGTCATACTTCGGATTAGGGTTATCCCCATTAAAAAAACTAAAAATGCCAAAAGTCTCATACTTTGTTTGGTTACTTATGGTTAAGGTTAGGGCTGGGTAGTAGTTAGGCTCGTCATGCTAGGATTAGAGTTTTCCCCATAGAAATGGAGTGTATGCGTGTGTGTACGATTGTGCAAGGGCATAACTTTGGGTTGTTTGGGTTCAGCACAGGGGGGTTTAGGTCTCCACCCATTTATGTGGGTCCAGGGGGTTGTTTTGGCTGGTTTTAATAATTGGCGCCCCCCCCCCCCCCCCCCCCCCAATGCATCTGTGTGTGTAAATCAGTTATTGGTTTGAGTAGCATGTGAGAGCAGCATATGTAAGAAGCAGTTTTCCAAAACCGTTTTCTCAGTACTGGGTCAGTCTGTACCAAGAAGCATGGGGTACAAGGCAGGGAGGCGTCGGGGATGGAATGTAAGCTACAGATGTGGACAAATTTGTTGGTACCCTTCCACAAAAAAACACAACTATCTCTGAAATAACTCGAAACTGACAAAAGTTTAATGACATCCCTTATTGTCTATTCCATATTTAACACAAATCAGATTAGATTTTGATCATGGATTCAGTTCATTTTCATTTTACATAATTAAACAAATGAAAATGACACAGACAAAAAAGATGGTAACCTTAATTTAATATTTTGTGGCACCACCTTTTGCAGCAATCACTGCCAGCAAGCGATCTCTGTTCTTCATAATGAGACGTCTGCATTTGCCAGCAGGTAGGTTGACCCACACTTCCTGAGCAAACTGCTCAAGCTGTCTCAGGTTTGAAGGGTGGCGTCTCCAATTTTCAGATCTTTCCACAGATGTTCAATAGGACTAAGATCTGGGCTCAGGGAGGGTCATTTAAGAATAGTCCAATGTTTTTTCTCAGCCATCCTTGAGTGCTCTTAGCTGTATGTTTTGGGTCATTATCCTGTTGGAGGACCCATGACCTGTGACTGAGGCTGAGCTTCCTGACACTGGGCAATATGTTTCACTCCAGGATGCCTTGGTAGTCTTGAGGCTTCATTGCGTCCTGCACAGATTCAAGGTTCCCTGTGCCAGATGCAGCAAAGCAGCCCCAAAACAAACCCGAGCCCCTCCATGTTTCACAGTAGGTATGGTGTTCCTCTCTTTTAAAGCTTCATTTTTCCATCTGTAAGCATAGAGCTGATGTGACTGGCCAAAAAGCTCCAGTTTTGTCTCATCAGTCCAAAGGACATTCTCCCAGAAACTTTGGGGCTTGTCAACATGGATTTTGGCAAATTCCACTCTGGCTTTTTTATGTTTTTCTCTCTATAGTGGAGCCCTCCTGGATCGTCTTCCATGGAGCCCATTATTGATCAAAATGTGAAAGATGGTGCGATCAGAAAGTGATGAACCTTGACCTTGGAGGTTGGCTACAGTCCCATGAACCTTATATTTTTTAATAATATTGGCAACTGTGGTCACAGGAACATGCAGCTGCTTGGAGATGGTCTTACAGCCTTTACCTTTAACATGGTTAAACAACACAGTAGCATGTTCTTCCCCTTTAAATAGGCTGAATGGCTGATGAAAAGCTTGAAGGCACCTGTGATACTAATTAAGGTTAAACACTTAGTTTGAAATGTGACTATAATACGAGGATAAATAGTCTCTTTAGGGGTATCAACAAATCTGTCCATACTATTTTAGCATATCTTTGTAAAATAAACAACAAATCATTTCTTTTCACAATTTTATTGGTTTACTCTATCACACGCTAAAGGCATGCAGGTATACATTAGACAATTGCTTTTATCTGAATCACGTTTCAGGAGAAATGAAGCACTGTAAAGTTACAAACAAATGTATCCATGTCTGTATGTGGCCTTGATGGTATAAGATGGAATTATCAATAAGCATGCATCTGTAGTATTACCTTTCAAAATAAAACATTCCTAAATGCATTTCAGTACATTTTAATTGTATAAAAAAGAGAATAAGAAATACTAAAGTGAAATGCTTGGTGAAATGCTTTACATTTGAGAAAGTCTTGTTGAATATTTACCAATAATTTACATTGTGTAATTAAGATATTACTTTGTAGTTACAGTTCCTTTGACATATACAACAAAATAATTATTCGAAGTTTCAATACTACACTATACGACAGACAGACAGACAGACAGATATAGATAGATAGATAGATAGATAGATAGATAGATAGATAGATAGATAGATGATAGATAGATAGATAGATAGATAGATAGATAGATAGATAGATAGATTACCCATCATTAAAAATAACATCTGTATATCAATCATTACTGCATTATTGCTTTCTACCTTTGCTGGTATTGCATACTTAGTAGCACCTATACAGACAGTGGTTCCAAAAACACAACACCATTTTTTCAGGGAGGCTAATTTATTAATCCTGAAAGTCAATTAGCATAAAGCTTTCATTGGAGCATTAATCATGCTTAGATTTATGAAGACAAATTATGAGTCTCCGCTCTAAATAGGCTTTTACATTTTATTCATAAATACACATTAACACTAAACTCAAGCTTTTTTCTTTTGAAAAATAAACATGGTAATATTTTATCATTGCCTTTTGATGTTTTTTGATCTACACTGGATTCTGTAATTTTTAATGTTCCTCATTATTTCCTGTGATTGTAATCCAAGTATGCATTTGTTAAGTGACAGTTTGATACTAATAATTAGCAGGGGTAAACCAGGGTCAAGTCTAGCAGGGGAAGAGTTGCAGAGCTGCAATACACCGCTCCCCCCCCCCAAAAAAAGGAAACATTTCTCCTCGCATATAAACATGGTAACACTTTGAGGGGGCACAGATGCTGAGTAGTAACTCAGCTACTACTGAAAAACAAATCATTAACAAGTACAGTAACTACTTGAAGAAAAGATGCATCATTCATTAATTCATTAATGATGAACAAACATGAGATGTCTTTTGTTATTCATGACTTGTTCCTTCAGTAGTTCATTAGTAGTTCCTTTAGTAGTTCACTAAGATTTACAGAATTAAATATTGTAACTGCTTGAAATAGATGCGTCACTATGAATTAATTATTGTTGTGTTATTCATTATTTTTTATTCAGTAGTTCCTTCAGTACATCCTTTAGTTGTTCATAAGGTTTTACAGAATTAAGATATACAGTGGTACCACAGTTCTCAAACTCATTAGAACTCGAATTTCTTAAAAGTCAAACCAAAAAATTACCTAGAACTCGATCTGAATCTCAGAAGTCAAACCTTGAACGCTGACCTAAGATAACTTAATTGTGCGCGCGGGGAAATGAGTCACGGAGCACATCTCAGCGGAAACAAAGGGTAAAGCTTCAGTTTCAGCCTCGCATTCGCTGTGATAGCATTGTGTGTGTTTCCACTTGCTGAATACGTATATTCAGACAGTAAAAATACATTTAGACGATGATAGACAGTAACAGTAATTATTATTATATAATACAATACATTTAAAAATAAAGATTTCTTATTAATTATTTTAATATTAATAATAAACCGTTAATACATTTAATGATATTAAGATTGTTGTGCCGAACAGGGACAGAACGGAGACAAAGGCGCAGACGTCAGAGTATTGGGCAATACGGGGTTTAATTACAGGTAAGACAAGCAAAATGCAGACGGACAATACAATGACCGGACTGGGGAAACAAACTGAAACGCCGACGAAATACAGAGGACTAATGACAACAACCAGAAACAGCTGATCATGCGGGGATTCCACACGAGGTTAACGAGGGGGCGTGGCACACGGAAGGAGCGGACGATCGGGGCAGGACACGTTGTTTGGATACATTTATTTTCTTACTTTACAAATTACTGTTTTGATAAATGTGCTTAGATGTGTTTGGTACAATATATGCTCATCTTGTTTTATCCGGTTCATTTTGTGTTTAAATGCTAAAAAACCCCCCACATATTTAGGTGTTATTTTTGGGGGCCGGGAACCAATTAATTATTCATTATTTCTAATGGGGAAAATTTGATCAAACTCGAACTTTTTAGGATTTAATCTGGAGTTCTGAACGGATTAAGTTCGAATTCTGAGGTACCACTGTAGTAACAAATATGTTAATTGTTTGAGATAAAAGAAGTGTCACAATTCATTAATGATTAACAAATAGGGATCAGCATGTAATTTTGTGGCTAATTAATACATAAGTAATAACATTAATATTCTCATGTGGCACATATAATATCAGTATATCTGGAAAATTTCTTTAAACCAAACAAAATAGTTACGTTATGTGAACTAATTTGATTCATCTAGATACCACCCATTCATCTGTCCATCTTCCAACCACTTCTCTTGGTCAAGCTCACAGTCTAGATATACTTCCAATATTGTGGCTTTGTTTGGAAACATGACAATATAGCCGATAATCCCTTGGGACGATGGCTACTTCTGTCCAGGCATCTATCCACAAAAGCTGGAATAGATAGCTGGGTTGAAAACAAAAGCTTGAAGAACCACAGTTGCTAAATTCAGCAAAACTCTCCCAACAAAGAATTTTTTTAAGTTCCTAAACCAGGGGTGGTCAATCTTATCCGCAAAGGGCCGGTGTGTATGCAAGTTTTCGCTGCAGCTCCCTAATTATATTACTAATTAGAGGACTGATTGGCTGAAGAGTCCTCACACCTGGGTTTGAA
>JAODJU010000046.1:18756126-18778274 GCA_026776725.1 Gnathonemus echidnorhynchus
TAGATAGATAGATAGATAGATGATAGATAGATAGATAGATAGATAGATAGATAGATAGATAGATAGATAGATAGATAACGATCAACATAAATATGGAAGCTTAATGACATCCTGTGTGAGGTTCCGGATAGTGGATAGTGGGGGCGCTGCAGAACCATAAGTTCACTGACAGATAACACGTGGAAGGGAAAAAACGTTGGGGAAAAGCTGTACTTCAGGCTTGCCGTCAAAAAAGATAGACTGGCGTGCTAATCCATTTCGCTTCCTTAAGTTAGAAGCCCAGAGAGGCCTGGGTTCAATATTGCAGCGGCGGCGTCCCGGGAGTCGTGGCCCTTTAAGACGCGCGCAGTGCATCGCTTTGGTCGCCTTTGTGCATTTAGTGGCAGCAGAGGCGGGGGCCGTCGGCACAGCGCAGACTATTCAGGCCAGAGAGGTCCATTTTAGGGGGCTTTTACGCCCCTTGTGCTTTGCGGGAGGGACATCGGAAAGGCTGATGCCCAGCAAACGTGCGCGGCACACAGCGCAGCCGCAGACGCGAGACGCGCATCGCACCACGTTCCTGCTGTAAATACTTACTGTAAATACTGCGATATGGGTCTCGGGAATAAAGGAAAATCCAATTTATGGTGAGTCTAAGCTCTAAAGTATTTTTATCCATTTGATAGAATGGGGGAAACAGCGCATCACCAGTCACACTAGTTCGGTCATGTAGTAAGTTTCGCATAACCTTCACAGCCGAGTCTCACCAAGTAATGTACGTTTTACATCGGAATTTGGAACTTGCACTTGTCGCTCTTACAATTTGTCCTTGTTCAAGAGACATCAGTGTGCTTATAGACTGTGTCTATAGACATTTGCCATTTTTAAATCGTGCTTCAGAAATACGATCATGAACTAAAGTTAACTTATTTTTAATAAGCACTGGTTAGTTAATTTTGGCATTATCGTCATCTATTCATTCTTAACGACAGAGCGACTGTATCAAAATAACCAAACAATATAATATGTAAATATTAAGCTGTCCATACAAAAATTGATTTCGGTAATTGATTTTAGAAGAAATAAAAGATATTTAACATAAATATGTTAAATATTAATATATATACAGAATTTGACATAAGTCTTGTAAATATCCCAAGGCAGAAACATAAGTATTATGACTGAGTATTTTTCTCTTAGTCTGTCTTTTTTTTTTTTTTAATTGCTTAACTGACATGTAACGGAATGGGAGCCGTTTGAGGGATTTTGTGTGCTGTTGCCCTTGCCCACCACAGACAAACTTATAACTGCATGAAGATAGGAAGGTGCCCATGTCTCTCCCTGTTTTGATGGCATTTAGCTGAGGACAGACTGATCCCAGGCCAGTGCTTTGTCTCCTCTGCAGGCACATGGATGTTGTGTGATGTGAACTCCCGGAGTAAATTCGCCTGAACACGACCCCTCCCTGGGTCAGGCAGGTGCGGGACGCAGTGCAAAGTTGTACCATCTCCCCCCAATATTGCACTCGTCCCGGCCTCCCGGACCTCACGGACACCCAGCCTGGGATCAGGGGCCATCACAGTCAGCTATGGGGCATTTCCTGGGGCCATTTTAGTGCCTGAATCTCTGCAGTTTCAGGAAACACAGTTAGCATTTCCTAGAGTAGGATGTCTGTTCTTTGCCGCTGCCTTGCCTTGCTAAAACTTGTTTTCTAGAGCAAAGTATGTTTTCTGCAGACACTTGGGCTGTGGTGTCATTCTTTTCTACAGATATTTGATTAAATCTCACACGCTTTGTCATATGTCCATTTCAAGATCAGAATCTAGGAATTAGAATTTAGTGATGACACACCCCAGCAAAGCGTGTTCTCTGCATTTAAGCCATATGTGACATAGCAGGGGGCAACTAATTCAGCGCCCGTGGAGCAGTGCTTGGGGGCAGTACCTTGCTGGTCAGGCATTCAAACCTGCAATCTTTTAATTATAAGCACACTTCCCTAACCATTAAGCCACCACTGCCCGGGATTAAGTTGGTCAAGATCCTCACAATAGATCAAATCTAGCTTTGGTTTTTCAGAGCAAATCCTTTGTATTGGAGAGCATTAAATCAGGCACCAAAGCTTCAGATCGAGGTGTTTCTGGATCTTGGGGTGTCCCCAAAAAGTGGGGCTCATACCTGAAATATTTTTGGGGACTGTATTTCTGCCAGCGTCCTCTGTGTCTGATCAGGGTCGTGCTGGAGATATGACAGTCACTGCTGGTCCCAGTAGCAAATGATGAAATTTTCAATGTCAAACTCTGTCTGACCTTAAATGCCTGAGACATTTCAGACCAATGAAGCTTTAGGCCATGGTGGTATTTAAGACTAATTGGTGTTTCTCTGTTGTCAGTAATGTGTGAATTCATTGGTCACATGTTAAATTGAGAATCCAAGAGGCATCTTTGGACAAAACGGTACAGTCTTTGTGAGTTTTGGTGGCAAAAGACTCTAAGTTTAAGTTAGAGACAGAGGGCTGTGTGGTACCAGTGAAGAGCAGTTAAAACAAGCAGCCCAATCAATTTAGAGCCTCTGCATCAAATGGAAAGTGTTGACTCTTGGGTTATCAATTAGTTTACAGCCAACCTCCCAACAGACCGTACAATCAGAATATGATAATTTCTCAATGCCTTTCAATATCCATTTCTGATAAAATAATGAATATTCAAGGTCACTAGTAATAAGTTATACTAATTGTAAAGCTTATTAGTCAGATTAGAGTATTTGGTAACACTTTACATTAAGTGCACCTTCATAATGCATTCACAGAACATTCATAAGCAGCATGCAAGTACACCTTACCATCCTAACATCCCTTAACAGCTTTAATATACATTAATAACAAACATTACATGATTATACCATTATAATGTTTGTTATTATTATATAATGTTTGTTATTAATGTACATTACAGCTGTTAAGGGATGTTAGGGTGTTAAGGTATACATACATGATATTTATGAATGCTTTACGAATACTTAAAGGACACGTTATGAAGGTGCAGTTAATGTAAATTGTTACCGAATATTTTACAAGTTAAAATTTTAATCAGACGTTATTTCTTACTGAGCCTCCTTCCTTGCCATAGCAGAGGTCCCCTTAGGAGGCATGACACTGAAAGCGGTCATTTCTTTGCTTGTCTATTTCTGACCAGTCACTCCAGAAACACATTTGCTTCCTTTAACTGGAATTGAAAAATGGCAGAAGCCGAGCAGTTGGGTCTTTATTACAGTTGACGTAGAAGCATCACGGTGTCTTCTGCAGAACGCAGGTACATCCTCACTTCAGACAACATAAAGAGATGAATCCAGGTCCATGAGCCCCAGCTTACAAGAAGAGCTTAAAAATACTGCATCCCTTTTTGGAATAAAATGTTATAATTATCATAAATTGTTGGACATTCCTATCTTGAGTTTCTTTTAGCCAAATGGATTAAGACTTCAGCTGTGTTGGTTTACACCAAATTAAATATTTTCCTCTATGGGAATTTTGTAGCAGATGTTCTAGTGAAATCGTGTTCACAGGACATTCAGATGGTAGGCCAGTTTGGGACGTGCGTCTTGGGGCAGTTTGATGGGGGCGGTTAGTGTGGTTCACCCCTGAAGCAGACACATTAACACACAGGCATATCACTCGTCTAATCCGTGGCGCACTGGCACACAAACCCCGCCTTCGTACAGATGCCATACAGAATAACATCGACAGACAGGTATACTCACGCCTACATGTAGGCACGTATTATCCCCTTACACACACACACACACACACACTTTTTACAGATACAAAAGCACTGACCCTATACACATATACCAGCAGTCATACTACACAGATAAACACCCAAACCACACATACACAAACATTTCTCCTATACAAATCTACACACAGATACTCTGCCAGCCGGTGGTTGTGCTGGAATTGCCTCCAGGGCGGCGCCTGAGAGCTGTTGCCCCCTTGGTCACACTCCTCACACAAGGAGGCCGTCTAGGTCTGTGTGCGGTACAAGCCTAAGCTGTCCGGCACAGTGTCTGAGCGGAGGGAAAATAAACAGGAATGAGCTCCATGTAAGAAGGATTTTACACGTGTCTTACAGGCCAGCTGTACATTTGCTTTTTTCAGCTGCTGAGCCCACGGCGTTGCGTGTGCATGAGTGACGGATTTACCATTGCAGCGGTAGCGTAGATTGGACCAGATGATGTTTTCCTGGGAGAAGCAGAAGACACCCAGCCGGCCACCCCTCATCGTGGTGTCAATCACCATGCCCGAATCGGCAACCACTGCCATCCCTTCGTACAGCTGCACCCTGCACAGTGACAGGCAGGCCATCCAATCAGAAACAAGGGGGAGGGTCTGTGAAGAAGAAGGAGTGAATACCGGCAAAGGACAGGCGTCAACTGAATGAATGAATACGTGAATAAATGAACGTGCCTCCCCTGGTCTGTCACAGAGCTACACAGGACAGCTGTCTTGTGTTTCAAAGGGGGTGGGGGTTCCTTAATAACCACTATGGAGAGCCGGGTAGCTCCCAGGTCTTGCCATGTCGTCGGGGGAATGCTGGGATCTGAGCCGAATGCCAAGCAGAGCCACTCTGTGGGGCTTTGACAGAGCACGGCCACTGCACAAAGCGGCAGACCCAGCCCAGTGAGGCCAAATAAGCCCCCCCCCATCTGCCGGCTTTGTGTTTGCGTGTGTGTGAGAGAGAGAACGGGAGTTCAGGCTGAAGCGCATGGCCCTCTGGTAGCTGAATAACCCAGCAGTTAGACATCATGTTTCTTTCATTCTTTTCCTCCCTCCATCTTGATGCTCCATCATTCCTAAAATCCTTTCCCTGCCTTTTACATCATATGTCCATCAGATGAGGGTATTCATCCATGGCCCCCCACCCAAACTATGCCCCCCCCGCTCAGCTCCCTCCCGCACTGTACCTCTGCTCTGCGCCAGCCCACCCTGGATCTGCATATGAACAGGCGCCGCGCAAATTCCTGCTGAAGATCCCGTCGGCATGGCAACAAGGACAATGACCCGCTGGGAGTTGGGGGGGCATCTTTTGTCACTTTTTAGAGGTTTGGGAAGAAAACTATGGAGAAGAACTGGGGGGAACCGGCTCCTCTCGGAGCATAACTCATCCTCTCACCTGAAAACAACATCAGCAAGTGAACCAGCAACAGCGCCCTCTAGTGTTGGGTTGCTGGCTGCGCAATTTATACCCAAGAGAAGATTTTGAGAAAGACAAAAAACATACAACATATGGTGTGGGTTAATGAGAGGCCCATACAAATAAATCAGTGGCTCACCTCTATGATCAGTGCTGAGCAGAATTGTTCATTTGAAGGCCCTGTTTACACCTGATTTTAACATGCGTCTTGGGTGATCAGATCGTAAGCAGACAGCCATTTGCAGGTGTTTGTTATGTGTCTCCAAGGTGTCTGGCTGACCACTTGTGTTACTGCCCCACGCGGTTATTGTAACGTCCCTATCGGGGACAGGGTAACCTGGGGGGCGGGGACTTTACACTGCAAAGGAAATTGGGTCAAATGCGTCCCAGACCACCTCGACAAGTGGTTTAAGGGATCGGATCACGGTGCGTCTTGGTGGTCGTTTACACCTGTGTTTAGCGCTGTCCACTTGCGATCCAATCTCCAAACACTCATTTTAAAACCAAGTGTAAACAGGTCCAAAGCCTGCACCTGTTTCAGCAAATATAGAATCACTCCAGGTCTGATTGGTCCAGGCCGTCCCCGTTCACGCTTGCATCCCAAATCTTGTTGGTACCCTTAATTCTGGGGGGGGGGGGCTACCAGGAGTTCAGACTCCAGACAATATAATTTTCGATGACACACAAAAGCCCCGCCACCAGGCTAAGGTCACGACCTTTGGAGATGATTGCTCCTATCAGGCGACAAATGAAGTTTCTCCACAGGGCTGCCAGGAACACTCTCTAAGAGCACGTGAGGAGCTTGGAGATCCAGAAGGACCTCGACATAAGGCCACTGTTCTATCAGATGGAGGGGAGTCAGCTGAGGTGGTTCAGGCATTTGGGTGCCACCTGGTAGCTCCCAAGGGAGCTGTTCTGGGCGCGTCCCACTGGACGGAGCCCCTGGGGAATAACCAGAACATGCTGGAGGGATTCTGTCTCCCTGCTGGCTTGGAAACATCTGGGGAAATCCTGAGAGCTGGAGACGGTGGCCTTGGAGAGAGAGGCCTGGTGAGACCTGCTCAGTATGCAGCCACCATGATCCTCAGCAGGAGATGCATGGAGATAAGAAATAATTAGGTGCTAAATTATAAATTAGAGTATGGCTAATCCTGCATAAAGTAAACTGGTAAATAAAGTATTTCTGACCCTGCGGAATGTGCAGATTTACCACACGCAACAGTATTTTGACATCCTTAGTCCTTAATGTGAGGCACAGGTAGCAGGCATCATCGACAATGGGGTGGATGTAGATTTCAGAGGCACGGTGTGGGCGGGGCTCATGGAGCGGAGGGAGGGGTCACCTGATGTAGCCGACCTGGGGCCGGTGGTTCAGCTGCCAACGGTAAGAGGTTTTGTCCCTCCAGCCCACGTTGCGGGGGTCCTTCCAAAGCAGCTTCACCTCGCCAAGGGTGTCGCCCGTATGCCACAGGGCATTTCGCAGGAACTCGCCCGGCCCGGTGCGGGACTTCACTGCCTGTGGAGACAAGCCCAGCGGCCATTCCGGCTCAGCGCCCTGCCGCTTTGTGGATCAGTGGGCACTGCATGGTCAGCTTGATCACAGAAACAGGGAAAGGCCAGCTGATGACAGCGGGCGGATTCTTCCAGAAGGGGAGCATAGAGAGAGCCAGGGGCGGCCTCATCACCCCGGTACTTTTAGCCTTAATCTAGCAGGTTGGGTACCTTGAGCTGCAGGCCGGGTTCCGCCATGGCGCGGAAGGGCAGCAGCTGCCAGTAGGCCTGCTCTGTCTGCTTCCACATGACCACGTAGAAGCTGGACGAGTCCTGGTAGCCGAAGATGAAGCCGGCGTAGTCGTCGTCTGTCACCGTGTTGATGTGGAAGGTGCCCTCGAAGTCAACTCCGTTGAAGGCCGTGTAGCCTTGTAAGGGGAAGCGAGGGACAAATTGGGAAGGGAGGAGAGAGAGGAAAAGCCTGTGTGGGGATAAAAACTGGGGGTGGGAAATCGTGCTTACCCACGGCCAAGCCAGGATCACTGTTCATGGTCTGGACAATCTCCATGCCCTGTGGTACAATGCAATACATCTTAGCAAGAAACAAGTCCTTTGTATGTCCATTATATTACAGGACCAAAGAGAACCTTTTCTTATGAGGTATAAAGTAGGTTCTTAATGAAAGGAAGGCCAGCACACAGCCGAGGGTTCAAACCAAACTGCCCTGGGGTGGAGAACATCACCTGGTTAAGAACCACCCAGCTGGGGTCGATCTGCGCGTCACCCTCGGGGTCCAGGATCACCGTCTGGTAGGCCCTGAAATCGGTCACCGTCACCTCGGCGCTCTCAGGACACACGTCGACCACGTCCAGCACTGTGTCATTGTCAAAGTCCTCCTCACACACGTCCCCGACACCATCACCTGAGCAGGAAGCAGGACAGTGCGTGCGTGTGTCTGACAATGGAATAGACCAAAACTCTCACAGTGCAGGGATTTCAGAGGACGTTCAAGCACATCGCAAATAGCTACGCGCAAAATTTAGCCCTTCGTTTCAAGACCTTCCGATGCTTTATCCTAACCTGATGTCTAACATGGGCAGGTACTGTGGTCTGGTTCACTGCATAGAAGACCGAAGAGTGGAAGGGGGTGAGGTTTACAGCTCATGCCAAGGCGAGTCGGAGGCTAACCGTCGGAGTCCTTCTGGTTGGGGTTGGGGATCAGGCGGCAGTTATCTGGTCCGGGGCTGCCGTAGTCGGGGATCCCGTCGTTGTCGTCGTCCTCATCACATTCGTCCCCGATGCCGTCGTTGTCAGAGTCCAGCTGAGAGCTGTTCGGCACCTCAGGACAGTTGTCACGTGAGTTCTGGAGCCCGTCGCCGTCGCTAGAGGGGACAGCGTGACAACTTTGGACTTAAAACAGAGAGCTGGTGTCCAACCCTGGTCATTTGGTCTTATAGGTATTCAAACATTTATAATGTCCATTGTTTTCTGCTACAGTTGTAATTACTGGCAATAGATGGCAGGTTACTTTGCAGTAAATGGGTTAGAGCAGAACTGTGCATTACTGCTTTTTATCCCTTTAATAACAGTCTGTGCCACAGCAGAGGCAGAATGAAAGGAAACGTATGCCTGTTCCTGAGGAATATGCGGCCCTTATGCATGAAGCCGGTATTCTTTGGAATAAGTAGCATAAGTGGTAACTGGTAATTTTCTAATTCAGCTAAATTATATGCAATTAAGCCTTGTTAGTTCCACCAGAACATAGACCTGTTAATTGAGGGGACTGTACACACACCTGGAAATGACATGATCCCACTGCAGTCATTAAAGACATATTCATTCAATTCATTATGTGTGCGTGTGTGTGTGTGCGTGCACCTGTGTGTGTGTGTGTGCCTGTGTGTGTGTGTGTGCCTGTGTGTGTGCGTGCATGTGTGTGTGTGTGTGTGTGATGTGATGTATATATTACATTGTGTACATTGGTCCCCACAATTTGATAAAAACCTTTCATTTTTCACTTTTTCCGTCTCCACAAGGGGAAACTCAATTTTATAAAAAATAAAAAAATGATAAGAGGCTAAAATCCCAGGCGCTGAATTAGCTTCCCCCTGCTATGTCACGATGTCACATATGGGTTAAATGCAGAGGACATTTACATGGTTAAGGTTAGGGCTGGGTAGGGGTTGTCATTGCTGGGAGTAGAGTTATGCCCATAGAAATGAAAGGAGAGTCCCCACAAAGATAGTCATCTGTGTATCTGTGTGTGTGTGTGTGTGTGCATGCGAGCGGGTATTCCTATCCTTATGGGGACACAATGTCCCCATAAAGTGATAAATATCCATTTTCCATTTTATAAAAACTGCTATGAAAAAACTAAAAATGCAAATACTCTTGTATTTTGCTTGGTTACTTATGGTTATGGTTAGGGCTGGGTGAGGGTTAAGGTTGTCATAGTTAGCGTTAGCATTTTTCCCATAGAAGTGAATGAGGGGGCCCCATAAGGATATGTATACCCGACATGTGCGTGTGTGTGTGTGTGTGTGTGTGTGTGTGTGTGTGTGTGCGTGTCCCACCAGCAGGGGGCAGCACCAGCAGCAGCTCAGACTCACTTGTCCAGGTTGGTGTCACACACATCTCCCACCAAGTCGTTGTCGATGTCCGTCTGGGGGGGTGGAGACAGTATGAGCTGCCAGTATGATAACCCTGAGTTTACTGTGCATTTACCATGTTATTTATTGTTGACTTTGTGTTTATTCAGCGTTTAACATGTGTTTATCCGGTATTCACTGTGTCCATACTGATTACTTAGGTGTAATTAGCCTTTTTTTTTACCCAATAACTGCCCATGATTCCTCTGTATTTATCCTGTTTACTTTTTGTTTACTCTGCTTATACTCTGTGATTAGCCTGTGTTTTCCCTGTGTTCACTCTGTACACACACTGAATTTTCCCTGTGTCCATACTGTGTTTACTCTGTGATTGGGCTATGTTTACCCAATGTTCAGACTGTACACATGTTGTATTTTCCCTGTCTTTACCTTTTGTTTACTCTGTGTTTGCTCCGTATTTGCTCTGTTTTTAGTCTATTTGCTCTGTTTTCACTGTGTTTGCTCTGTGTTTCCACTCTGTGTTTGCTCTGTGTTTTCTTTGCTTATGCCAGGTGTTTCCCAGAATTCTCTCTAACTGCAACGGTACGCTGACGCTCTCGCACACTGCCCTGTCCGCCCTCCTGCCCCCCACCTCTGACCTGCGTGGGGTTGCTGGCCTCAGGGCAGCTGTCGCAGGCATCACCCACGCCGTCACTATCCCGGTCCGTCTGCATGGGGTTGGGTACGCGGGGGCAGTTGTCCAGCACGTTGGGGATGCCTGCAGAGAGGGGCCTCAGCATCAGGAGCAGCCCCCCCGCAGTCCCCTGGGGAGGGGGGGGGGGTCCAGCCGATGCGCTTTACCGTCCCCGTCGATGTCATTGTCACACATGTCTCCTTCCCCATTGCCATCGGTGTCCTTCTGGTTGCCGTTAGCAACGTTGGGGCAGTTGTCACAAGCGTCACCGAATGAGTCGGTGTCCGAGTTCTGCTGGTCCTTGTTGGGCATCAGCCGGCAGTTGTCCTGGAAAACAAAAGTGGGCTGAGGGCTGATGTCATGGGATTGAGAGCGTGGTCAGCCTGGAACATGCTGGTGTTCAACGGAAAACAGGCATTACAGGATGTATATACAGTTTTACATAACATTTACATTTCCATAACATTTACTTGTTTATCCACCACATTTATCCAAAGCAACATATATTTATGGACCATGTTTTGTGCACTGGGGCACAGTCATGCAAATATTCCCACAGACACAGTCCAAAATCTTATAGCACCATTTACATCTGCAAAGGCTGGGCCAACTCCGTATCGATGCCTATGGATTTAGAATGGGACATCATAAAAGTCCCTGTAGATGTAATGCCCAGGTGTCCCAGTACTGTGGTCTATATAGTGTACAATCGAGAGAGCAGGGTGAGACGGTGCCTGGAGCAGCTGGGCTTACGGCCATCGCTCAGCGGTGCAGCAAAAGGATTTAGCATCACATGAGAACAAAAGCACATGATCACAGCGACTTTCATACAAATAAGCATCAACATTCATTTTTACAGGAAGCACTTGTTCCTGAGACAGTGGCATCACCGCCCAGCCCTTGACCCCGATTACTTAGGGGCTGGTCCAGCTTTTGCAGTTATAAGCTGCAAAATAAATGATATACTGTACATATATCGACACACACAGCACACCAAGTAAGCAGATAAAGCCCAAAGACAGAGGAGGAGAAAGAAACCTTAAGAAAGGCCTCTTCAGAGACACACCTCCACATTCTTTATGCCGTCTCCATCAGCATCCTCGTCACACTGGTCCCCGATGCCGTCGCTGTCTGTGTCCTCCTGGCCTGAGTTTGGCGTGTGTGGGCAGTTGTCCTGCATGGGGGAGGGATATGCAGACCTTGAGGACAGCTCTGGCAAGCAGAGAGCTCACATGCATTAAAGACGGCGGCACTGCAGTGAAGGTCTGGGTTCGACAGCGAGCTGTGAGGTCACCCACTGGCTTGCAGTGCTTGTCATTGTCTATGCAGGGCAGAGACTCATCTGGGTAGCCATCCAGGTCCGTGTCAGGCCCACAGGTGTTCCCGTTTCCTGCCCAGCCTACATTGCACTGGAACGGGAATCAAAAAGGAGAACTGGAGATCGAGACTGCCATCTACTGGCCACTCTCATATACTACACTCAGAAGTGGAATGTGATTGGTCCTGCAGCTGGAGGAATGGACTCACCACGCAGGACACCTCCCCGCTGCGCTCAATGAGGCAGTGTGCGTTGACATCACAGGGGTCATAGCTGAGTGTGGAGCAGGACCTCTGGGGGAAGCAGCCTGTTAATTGGTTACCTGCAAAGCCGGCTTTGCAGGGGCCACACTTATAGGATCCCTAGGAGAGAGAGAGTGGGGGGGGGGAGTGAGGAGTTTTCTTACAGTGCTGAAAGGCTGCACTGCATCGACTGTGCATCAGATCCAGTTCATTACAATGAAGTGGAACCGAGTTGTTTTGGACTGGTTTGGACTGGTTTTGGACTGGCTGCCTCATACTGGGACTCACCACAGTGTTAATGCATATGGAGTTGGGCACACATGCGCTGCTGCCATTCACACACTCGTCAACGTCTGAGCACTCCTGCAGAGACCAGGGGAAGTCACGTGGTGAGGTCATGTGATGATGTCGTGTGATGATGTCATGTGCTGAGGTCAGACAGTGTAAATGACAGGTGCCGTAATCTAACCTACCCCTTCTAAACACGATTCCCAAAACAATTCAGAAAGAATTAAAAACAGCTTGTTCATGTTTACAGTAATATATGTTTAAAAATAATCAAAATAGATGAGGGAAAATGACAACAGAGGAAAACCGTTTTAGGAGAAAAAAGCTGCTGATCATCTGGCTGCTCACGCCCACCCCCAAGCAGGGGGCACCAGCATGTGCCTGCTGTTCAAGCAGAAGGGGCTGAAATGGGGATCCCAGTACAGCGGGAGGGGCCTCACCTGCTTGTGGATCTTGGCGTACTCCAGCCCCACCCCAGTGACGGGGGGCCCCGTGAACCCGGGCGGGCAGGGCTTACAGGAGAAGCCTGGGGCTGAGTTCACACAGGCTGCTGCGGAGAAGCAGGGCTGCACCAGGGAGCACTGTGTGACAGGGGAGGGGGACAGGCCCGGGTAAGGGGGGGGGGGTGTAATCGAGGAGACGAGGGGAGGGGGACAGGCTCTCGAGTAAAGGGGGGGGTTAAGGAAGGGGTTAGGGGAGGGGTAAGGAGAGGAGGTAACCAATCCAGGCCCACTGCTGCCATACCTCATCCGCGTCCTGGCAGTGTGTGCCATTACCCATCATGCCCTCAGGGCAGGGCCCGCAGCGGTACCCTGGGTAGTCCAGCGTCTCCATGCAGGACACGCCCTGGTAGCAGGGGCTGGGCAGGCAGCGAGAGTGTGGCTCGTGGAAGCCTGGAAGGAGGGGGAGCACGTGAGAGCAGAGTGCGGGCTGCTGGGGGCCACGGTGGGCCCTCTCAGTACCCTGCCGTGGCCCTCTGATGCCAAGAGAGCAGCGGCTAGAGAGCCCAGGTGGGGCCTGGTGTGACTCCTGCACTCACCGCACACTTGGCACTCCAGGATAGTGTTTCTGATGAGCGACATCTCCTTCACCTGCGGGGGACAGAGAGCAGGTCAGGACCGCCGGGCCCTTAGACTCACCTGCACACTGACCGAGCACCGCTAACCCAGGCGGCTAATATCCACACCAAGGTAACCCTGACACCCAAAGCCCCACAGCTAACCACACAAAGTTAACATCACATACCTAAACCGCTCCTGGCTAACCCAGAAGGCTAACCACACACTGCTAACCCCAGAGCCAAGTCTCACCTGTTCTCTGATATCCTGCCTCAGCTCGCCAAGGATCTGGTTAAAGATGATCAGCTGGCCTATCAGAGCCTTGGTGTGGTCACCTAAACGGCACTCAGATTAAAGGCACCCAGTGTAACACCAGCAGATATCCCACACCAGAGGAAAAGAGAAAGGTGAGCTAAACGTGTATTGTGTATCCATCAGGGCAGGCACTGTCCGCAGTGTGCTATCAATCAAACAGTTAGCCAGCTTATTTCTACAGCACATTTTCAAAGTCAAGCAAGCTGACAGACCAAAGTGCTGCACAATGGGAGGTAGATCGAGGTACGGAAGGAAAGGCAAAGGCAGACAGAGGACTGTTTGACCTGCCCTCCCTCTGCAGTACAGACAGTGGGTGGTGAAGCAGCTCATACTCACCCAGGATGGAGTTCAGCTCGCTGCCCCCTGCTGGGCGAACAGTATAGCGGTCATCGGCATGCTGGTACACTCGTGTACCAAGAGGCCTGCCTACATAATGCTTTATTCATCACTGCTTGTGAAGTGTGACGCTCTACTAACTCAGCTGCTCACTGCATATGCACATACAGCGAAATGCAAATCTGGCAGAGCTAATCTGAAATGTTATGGCACGGGGGCTAATGTAAGGCAGTCAGCATTACAAGTGGCAATCACATCACCTTCACATTTTTAAATGTGTCGCTCGGTTTTTAAAATGAGTATGATTGACTCCTTTTGTCACAGACTGCCTAAGTTATCTTCATTCACCTACTTCACTCACCCTGCCATATCTCCTCATTCACATCAGTTTGGGTCTCAGAAACATTAACTCCTTTTGCACCCCCAGCACAGGTTCTGCTCATAATATTCTGCCAGCATTCCACAAGCCTAGGGCTGCCATACAGTAAAATCAACTTCAGTGACGCATTTTGTCAGCAAGTCAGCAGAGATGGCAGCCAATATGTTGTGTGTAAAGGGGTCCCTGCAGTACTTCACCATGTAATGCATATTATCACCACTAGATGGTGCAAATGCCCTCCATTTTTATATAGTTTTTTTAAATTTAATTCACTAATAAAGAAAGTTTCATTTACAGGAGTCTGACTCGTAAATAAGTTTAAAGACTTCCTTCCAAATGCATGAACAGTTATTATTTATTATGAAACGAGTCTCTGGCGGTCGTGAGCAGGAGTGCAGCTCTGCATGTGTGACTCACTCACCCGAGCTGTGCTGCGATGAGTCGCCTTGGAAAGGGCAGTCCGTCAGGATGCCCGCTTTGGCCAGTGAGCCCCCCAGAGCCATTTTCAGAGACTCCACGGATCCCTTAATGAAGCCACACAAAGACACACATCACAGCTGGATAACGTCAGACCAAACGCAGGTCACGCAGGACCCTGTCATCGCATGGCAGACCCTGTCACTGTCCGCTGATTGGCAGTAAAAGGTGAGCAAAGGGCTGAGATGCCGGATAGACCAGGTGATCACAGCGGCCGCTCTGAGGCATTATGGACAGCAGCAGACCGAATGACAGGGGCAGGCTGAGACAGAGCTAGCCAGATCTGCTAAATGTGAAACGTCAGAATGACCAGTAGACTTTAGCAATGTTCTTTTGTATCACAGTATTAACGGCTAACAACAAAATAACAAGAGTGAAAACATTCACTGCATCGGCAACATGAACAGCATAATGAAATACTGATTGCCAAGGGAACCAATGACAGCAAACATGGCACCATGCTCAGAACCGGAGAGCTGTTGACGCCCACAAGAGCTAACGATTGCAAACTATCATATTTTGAAATTACAAGATCTCTGGTAAGGGAGACATGGTGGTGCAGTAGTTAGCACTGCTGCCTCACAGCAAAAAAGTTCTGGGTTCAATCCTGGGTCCTTTCTGTGTGGAGTCTGCATGTTTGCATGGGGTTTTGCCAGGGACTCCGTGTCTAAATTGGCCCTGTAGTGTGTTGGTTCCCCGCAACCCCAGTGTGGAATAAGTGGTTCTGATAATGGATGGATGGAAAATCGCTTGTGTTGGGCAGTGGCGGCTGTGTTTTTTTGACGAGTTATAAGCATGGCCACGCAGCCCTTAAAACTGCATTACCACCAACCACCAGGGGGGGTGCTGATGCAACCTTCAGCACCCCTATGTCCAGCGCTACTGTCCACTGGGGCCTGCTGGGATTACAGGGGCTTGGGGAGGCAAGTCAAGTTAGTTTAAACTGTCTGCAGCACCTGGTGAAAAAAGGAAAACTGTCTATAGCTGTCAAACCGAGCTCATTTTGAGGGCTGCAGAAGTCATGTGACCCCTGCGCCCAGTAACTGTGCCTTTATTGGCATGGATGATATCAGAAGGCCAAGTATGGATACACATGACACCTGCTCTGGCAAACACAGCACAGCCCAGCCGCCCCTGGCCTCCCCAGCGTGTCACCTGTAATCTCGCGTAAGCCTTATGGCCATTGCGGATGTCCACGGCTTCTCCACTGGGGGGCAGAGGCACCAGCAGGGGGTGCCCGTGGCTGGAGTCGGCCAGCCTGCAGTTGACGTACAGCCCCAGCTGCAGGTTGTCCCGCCGGAGGCCGCCGACGTGCAGGATGGCGGAGTGGGTGCGGCCATCAGCCAGGTTGGTGCCCTGCAGGTTGACCGTGTGCAGCTTGCCGTCCTCACGCATGTAGCGCACCAGCACTGGGAGGGGGAAGGGGGGGGGGACCTGGTCAGACGACAGGGGGCAGGCGTGGCGGACGGAGAAACCCAGACCAACGCAGGGGCTCGGCTCTCGCATTTGTGTCCGATTACTGATCATTTTCGGGTGATTTTACGCTGTAAACACAATGCAAAATGAAGCACAAACACAGTAAGCAGGATATCAGAGTCCAAAGGCGGAACGAAGCTAAGAAGGAGACTCTTCATTCATTCAAAAAGCCACATACTCCCATGCCACATTAAGATAAATATTCCCACCCACGCCACAGCCGATGCCACGGACACAGATGTAACAGAGAACATCGCTAGCAGTTCCCTTCCTGACATTTCTGACTTGCTGTTAACTTCACTTTTATGTCAGAAAACGTTTGCGAAATATACGTAACATAAACGTAAACCTTTTTATGGGAGAACGTCTGGGGGGGGAAAAACGCTAATTTTCTCAAAAACGCAGCTTTGGGTGTTAAATGTATTTTGGTGCAAAGCCTCTTTCTGACCTGCCTTGTTAATGCAGGCACAGTGCTCTCCCCAGGCCCCCTGCTGACCCTTACAGGCCACCATACATTTCTCTGCATGTGGACCACGTGCGTGACGGACACAGAACTGTTCATACTGCTGTGGTGAAGCTTGCAGAATGTTCTAAAAAGAATTTACAATAGATCATACATGTTATGGACTTCTAATTGAAAATAAGAAGGAAGAGATTTTAATTATTATTATACAAATTTTGGGAAAATACTTAATTCATAAATCCAAATATTTGAAAACGACCTGTGTGTCGCATCATTCATAAAGAATTGTGCCATTAGATGTAGATGTAGATTAGATGTAGATTCTTTATTTGTCACATGTAGTTATAGCTGCTACAACATACAGTGAAATGCTTTTTCTGGCAAGTACCCCGGCTGTGCTATACATACAAAAGGAATAAGTACTAATTATTTTACATCATTAAAATGTACAAAGAAACGTTGCGATCAAAATATTTCGTAATGTCTTGTTCAAATGTTAGATCGATGGTTCAATTAAGTTTACACACATGCACAGAATGTGTGGGAGGACAATATGCCAAAATGAGAGATGCACAGTGGTTAAGGTCTAATCGGTTTGCTGCATGGGTACAAAACCTTGGTGCTGCAAGCTTTAAACTGCAACATACTACATTTACATGAATCTCGTCATAAGCGTACATGCATGCCTGTATGTTCACGGAGACACGCGTGAGGATGGGGGTTAGGGTTACAGGTGCCCACCCTTGTTGATCTTGCCCATGACGGCCAACTCCAGGTACTTCCTGTTGTCCTGCTTGCCGTAAAGGCCCAACAGGACACCCCCCTGCTTGGGGGGCAGGCGGAATGTGGACACGATATAGATGTCGCTGACCGTGTCCAGGGCCTTCGCCAGCCTCTCCGCTGCTACGGCACTCTGCTTGGCATCGCTCAGCGTCAGCAGGTCAGTCACTGCGGGGGGCAAGGGAAAGCGAAAGGCACACAGGGGACAGGGGTGGGGGGTCAGAGACGAGAAGGGGCAGACACGTCTAATGCTGCATTTCATTTATCTCAGAGGTCGGCTCTGGGAATGACGTCACCCCCGAGTTAACCGTGATCCAGTACAATGAGTCAGAAAGACGTAAATTAGCAATATCAGTTCTATCCAAGTTCACTGTCGGCCATTGTTAGCAATATCAGTTAATAACCACGCATTACGCAGTATTTTGCACATAAAAGCACCGTAGCAGCATGTTCAGAAATAGCGGTTGGACAGTACTGTGTATATGACTGATTATAAAGACGCAAATAATAAATAAGTTAATAAACAGTATATAACTACAGCTTTCACTTCTGTTGATAAAGGGGGCAGCCATCTTGAATTCTGAGGTCAGGATCGTAGAGGTTCCTCCGACTTTCTGAGTTCTGACTTCAGGCGGCGTTCCAGTTAAAATTTCTGACTAGAAACAAAAATTCTGACTTCCCAGTTCAAAAGGAACACACCATGAGAAGCACCGTGGGGGTTGTTTGTTTTTTTGAGAGGAAAGACCCCCTCGCCCTTGTTGTTATGAGCAGAGGTTAGCAGGTAATGCCCCACGACCCCAGGCCGATGAGAGCAAGGCCCAGAGGATGTGCCACAAGGGCGACTAGGAGGTCCCAAGCAGAGGACCAGCTACAGGCTCCTGGTTTATCTGGGAACCTGGGAAATTTGACTGGGCCGATAACCATGGATATTACCTATAAGTGGTAACAGTTTATGTCTCAACATTCATTAGATAGCAACTTTAAATAATCAATTACTTTTTTTTAAATTGTTGGATCAAATTTGAGGAATCAAAAAATAGTTTATCTTTTTATCTAAGTCTCACACCCAACAAAAGCTGACAAAAACGGCCACATGTGCAATATTCAATAAACAGCTCGATGAGTGGTTTACTTTGACTGTCTCAAACCCAACAAAATAAAACTTCATTTAAAACCAGAACCAGTACACAGAGCAGGTACTGAAGAGTGGGCCTTGGATACGCTCCGCATAGCCTAGCTTCCATCTGTATGTAAATATAGTGCAACGCTAAAAGGTGTCATTCACTGAAAACTCTAATTTGCGCATACTGTTGACGTCCAGGACTGACTTCTGTGAAGTATTTTACTGATTAAACCAAAAGTACTGTTTTATTTAAACAGGTTCCTTGAACCATCAGTAGTGAATGGTGTAGCTGGGACATGGACATCTATACTGATGCCAGAGTCATCCTGTTATTGCAGACCTATCACAATTAAGGCCATACTCATACTGTTATTATACCATACTGCTACTATACTCTTACTGTCATTACATCTACACCCCTACTGCTACTGTAGCAATACTGTTCCTATATTCATACTCCTACTCTACCAAGCTACTGCTGCTGTACTCATAGTGATACTGATGCTTGACCTTTCATATTTTCATATTTATTGGCAAAACTACACGGGCAGAAGCTATTCCTTGCGACGTATACCCGCAGCCAAGATGATTTACCATCCTTCTTAATTACTCCCTGGAAATAGCAAAGGGCATAGTCAGGGAAAACACCAACATTCCCTACTGTTCTTTTGCAGTTTTAATACTGTGAAGCAGAACGTCCTGAACCAAACAGCAAAAAGGTCCAGTGAAAATTGGTCCAGTGAGACAGCTGTTCAGTTTGCCCCAATTAAACGCCTCATGTTGGGAGTCTTGTAGTGTGGCACTGGGCAGAAGGGGGGAACAGGCAGCTACAAACTTAGGCCTCGTTTCCACCAACACAGAGCTGGTGCTGGGCTGGTTCTCGCCTATTGAGAACCAGCCTGCGTTTCCATCGGTTTTGAAAAAGAACAGAACAGAAATCTTAAAGGTGGAAGTGAAAGTAAAGTAAAGGTTAATCTGTATCTTGTTTTTGGTTTTGGATTTATTACCCCCATAACCCCCATCTGCCCAGGAGGCTTAAGCACCGCGCCTGAGCACTTTACCTGACTCCTCCCCGTATATCACCCCCTCCCCCGCTCGCCATCTTATGCTCTCCTGTGTTCTCACCCTGTCTCTGCTCACAGTTACACCCCCTGACCCGTGGCTGAAACCTAAAGCTCTGTGGCATGTGGTGGGGGGTGGATGGGTAACACAACAATGGCTCCTTGCGGAGCACAGGTCTGTGACGACCAGGCCGCCTCCCCCCCTCCTCCCCCCCCCCTCCTCTCTGTCCCAGGCACACAGGCATGGAGAAGCAGAGGTGAAGAGCAGAGAAGGCACGAAACACCATCTCCCCCACAGTAACGCCAACCAGACGATGGGACCCAGGAGAGTCCAATGGAGCAAATGTAACAGAGGCATTGTCTGAGAAGGCTGTCCTTCAAACATAAATATCAGCTGGGATGCAGCTAAAGATGTTCAAATCAGTCGGAGTATATAGTTACACACAAAAAAGGTCAATCTAGTCCCTGAGGCACCATCTTCTGTTCAGTGATCAGCAGGTAACTTAAACTGACACTCTGGGAAGCATTGATTCCGCCCATGAACCAAACCCTGGGTGTTACGGTCATGTTTTGGCAAACGCCGATAGGGAGCGTCTGTAAAGTCTCCAGCTTCACCAAACTTGTCGGCAGAACCATTTGGACAAGTTATTCTATGGTATTTTGTCTTAATCTCTGGGGAAATGTGTCCGTGCATTTATACATTTCTTACAGTTTTTTTCCACAGCAAATGACATGCATGCGATGTAAAGCCATCCAGAAAACTATCCAAAGTTTCCTGTCCGACGCCTCGACTGTGTCCCTCCTAGAAGACAGACATTCAGGCACCATCTGGAGATATTTATGCAGTCTGTGGGCACGGTTTTTACTAGACGTGACCGTATATCCCAAAAAAATGGGAACGCCGTTATTCCAAATGAATTACATCTCAATAAAAAGCCAAAACTGAAACTACAGGCCAGATATGCAAGTCTGAATTCAAAGGTGAGCAAAAAAGCTAGATGGGTTTTGATCAGTATTTTCACCGTATCTGCCAGCCTCTACGTTCTGTCGGCTTACTTCCTTTCTGACCAGTCAGCATGGCCAGATCCCCTTCCTCCGTTTTCTACAGGGACTGTCGGGGCTCAGCGCAGCCCAGCGGTCGGTCTTTTTGATCTGCCTCGTCTCTGTGCATCCGATTAGCCGCGTCACACTGAGCACCTTTTGTTCGTCTGACCTTAAGGAGCCTTTCTTTAAGTGTGCCGTATAATGTAGCATAAATTACATTAAAATTGATTCTCAAAGCCGCGCATATGGGAAATCAGGAGACCGATTTCCTGGGTTTTGCAATAAAACAGATTTCATTGATTTATATATACAAACTAAAAAATTACAGTTAAAATAAATAGCCTAGTGAAAGAGTATGGGTTAGTGATCGCCATGTGTAATAGGTTTTAATTATAATACAGCGTGCAATAGGTTATAATAATCACCGGTTCTTTTTGAGGAATCTTCTCAGTTTGTCTTAAAAACTTTTTCATGACATAACCATTTAACTCTGCAAACAATACGATCCTCAACTACTAAGTCACATGAACGAAAATACAATTTTGCGAAGACTTTCTGCTCTTAACCTGGAGGTGCATGCACTATAAAATAAAATTAAATATTTCAGTCTAATAATTACTCCTTACCTTGCGGGTCTGACATCGCGCACGTAAAAATAAGCAGCGACGCGGAGACACTAAGTAAAACTGGAAAGCGTTGCATTAAGATCGCACTCATCCCTTGCGAGCATCCAAAAAAATATTTTAACTATTGAAAATAAGTGAAGGGAAATGGCCACCTGTTGGTTTCGGATGGCTTAAAACACCGTGAAAGGGAAAAGGGTAAAAAGCGAGGAGCGTACGTCCCACACCGCGGCGCTCGTTTCACTGCCCTAAGAAAGGCGCTGAGGCGGGTCTGTCTGTCATTATCATGATGGCTTCACAGCGCTCGATCATTGACGGATTACTCTAATGGGCGTGCTGGGACTGTTATTTCATTAAACTAGTTCTTTATTAATGTAGATTTATTAAATTTTAATAAAAAAAAAATACCACATATATTGATGCGAGACGGATATGTGTATTTTTTAAGAAATGCAATGCAACTGGTTTACCGTGGACAACAAAGTATATATACAGTTTTTTTTATCTCACTTTCTTATCTTGAATTGCCATTGTTTATATTTCCATATGCCCATTTTAACTTATATATAATACAGCACGATCAATAGCAGAAAACAGAACCTGAAGCTTCCGGGAAGATTAAAATCCCTTGCTTGAAAGGTTTTTTAACCGGAGGGTGTTTTGTCTGATTACAGCAAAACAGAGAATCTCAGTCTACAAAAATCTCTTTATTTATCTGCAGTTACCTAAAAAAAAATCAAACAGTAATTAAACATAGATAGGTTTATTCATAACTGTACTTAGTATTGATAAGTGGTTGTGGAAATACCTAACCATCTGGTTATATGACTGTAAATTGCATAAGAATTGCTTGAATGGGACCCTGTGGACTTTTCAGCCACGTTGTCCAAAGGGAAAGCCAGCCTCATACACATTTACTTACTCATACAGCTCCACTGGTAATGCTGTGCAGGAGATTGTGGTTTGTGCTGCACTGTTTGAAGTTGATGGGAAACAATGTTCATTGCAGAATTCATTATCCATTCATTACCGAGCATTAATTATATCTAGCTCTTAAGAGGTGTCCCTGAAGAAAGAGGTCTGGTTTAATTTTCCCTTATCATGAATCTTCAGCAACAGGAATGGCTAAGGAGTCTAAACAGGAAAACTGTGTGGACACTGCACACAAACCAGTATGCTGTCCCATCACCAGACAACCCCCCCCCCCCCCCTCGTGCACCTCAC
>JAODJU010000046.1:18780603-18797429 GCA_026776725.1 Gnathonemus echidnorhynchus
GGAAGAGTGATGTAGATAAAATTAGCCAGTTGAGAGAAGGGGGGTATCGATCTGGCAGATAGTATAATAATATTATATTATTATAGAATTTAATATTTTAACCAAAATTATTATATAATGGTTAGGAGTGGACATTTAATCTATGTGTTGTGATCAGCAGGGGACCCCCTAGAGTGCGGGGCTCTATTACAGTATTACTATCATTCAAATGATCACATGACAGGAAATGACAGGCAGCCACCATTCAATGAGATGTGGAGGGCACAGATGTCGGAGTAGAGGCAGGTCACTTATTGATACAGGTTGTCGTCAAGCAGTGTGAAGTCAGGAAATGAACTGAGCAGCTGTTTGTGCTGGAAGTCAAGCAGCAATGTTCATCCGTCTGTCCACCTTCTAACGGCTAGTCCTAATCAGAGGTCCTCGATGTTTCATGATATTAGAATGCTGAGAAAATGCTGAAGAGCCCAATTCCACAGCCCAGATAAACTTTGTCAAAGAGCCGTTATGTCTCTTTAGACAGAATGGCCACTAAAACCCTCCTAGGGTGACAGTGTGACGCATCAATCTGCAAGATGAAGCTGAACGTACAGTGAAGTGAACATGTTTCATATGCAGGCAAACGCTGGGTTTGTGAAACATCCATTCATGCAAATAATGCGATTGAGCCAAAGGACATTTCTCACCTCACCTTCTCCTCAGCTGGGATCTCAGCTTCAGCCCGTCGTCCTCTCATTGGCCGCAGCCTAACTGATCCAGCATGCAGGTGATTTAAGGTCCAATTTAAGTTCTGCAGTCCAGCCACAATACCTACACCGTGGAGTGACAAGTATGACAAGTGTAGCCTGGAGTGGCGTGTGGTTCTGTGACTAGAAGGTCACCAGTTAAAATCCTGTGCCTGGCAGAGTGATCTCCCCTCTGGGCCCGTGAAGAAGGTCCTTACGCCCCGGGACACTGGCTGACCCTCACCTTCACGTCTACTTTGCTAAATAAATAAAAGGGATCACTCGTCGACTGCAAGTCACTTATTTAGCATTATGTTTTATCAGTATATTTGCTTTAACTCTTAGTCATTTTTAGCTTATTATATATTTTTGTCCCCTACGTGTCCCAGGTGCCTGGAGTCTCGAAATGAGTCTGGCAGTTACAGCTGCCTTTTCATCTCTGCCAGAACAGAAGTGGAGGACAGGCAACAAACCACACAGATGTTCTGGAGAAAGAGACAAGGAACAGGTCAGTAATGGAGAGCTTTTCTTTTTTAAAACAAAACAGCAAAGGCTGCCAGTACATTCCTCTGGATTAGCCAACGAAGGCAGTAACAAACCAGTCTACCCCCAGAAGACCTCCTACTCTGCACTCACTGAAAGACTGTGCACTTTTCCGGTCATTTCCGAGGTGTCGTCCTCGTCTTAGAAGTTACACACCTCAACATCAAACATGTGTCTGTATAGCAGTAGGTGCATGGTTCAAATTAGGGGGGAGTTAAAGGAGTTCAGCTCCCCTGAAAAGGACACAAGCTCCTTAAAAAGCCCCCCCGAGATGTCTGAGGGGGTCTAAACAATGTCCACTTTTGTGTTATAGGTTATATTTTATTTCTTGTACATTAAGGTTCCTGAAATAAAAAAAATTAAATAAATTTGAGCTGCGAGCCACAAACTGTTTTATTACACTGTGGTTAAAAACAAGTTAGCTAAATAAAGCCTGGCTGTTTTTCAGGTGATGTGTTCTTCTTGAAGGGATGTGTATCCGAAGCGGAAAGATGTTACCTGTATCCCTTTGCTTAGGGATTTGCTTTTTTCTTTGCTCTGATTAGGCTATTAAACTTCTTGCATGATTCTTATGTTGTTGCTATTGTGCCCGTATGAAATGTTACGGTCAACATTAATTGCTTACAGTAGTAATGGTAGAAAATAACCGTGTTACTGACTGTATGCGAGTGCATGTCACTTGGGAAGTCGGGGTGCTCCCCGAAAACCACTGTGCAAATCGAACCCTGGGTATATGTGAAGGGACACGGCGTTTGCTAACTTTTTAAACCATATGATCTTCCCTGCCTCCCTGCAACAGTTGTGCCGCCCTTATTCATCTAGGAGTCCCTATAATCAGCTGTGATACGGGAGACTTTGGGCACTACAGCAAATAGACAGGAAAACAGCTGCTGTCAGTATTTACTGTTAAATCTGTTCCGTTGATGTGGCAGCGTGAAATAAAAGGGAGGTATCCTTGAAGTACCGTGGTGCGGTACCTGGCTACGCTTCCCCGTCTCCCCTGATCCTTTCCCAGACGCCGCTGCTGGCCGACAGATCACAGGTCCCATTATCCTGCTGAAAGACACTCCGCACACGTGGGTCTTGAAACGATCTTTAAGCCCCTTAGTCTAATCCCTCCCCAAATTTCGCTGGTCTCTGTCTCAATAGGTTACGGCTGGGGTGGGGGCACTAAGGCCAGGAATGCAAAGACCCCGCTGTCCGTGGGATTGCACTGAGACGCCACAGCTTGAAAAAACTGACATAATCAGGACTGAAGAACTTCACATGTGGAAACTGTTTAACGAAGCAATATTTGATCCAACTATCAGTGGATACTAACCCTATAGGGAAAGAGGAGTTTTTTTGTAATGTGAACAGAAATATGTCCCCTTTGTACAACTTTTATGATGCTTTTATTAGTTTAGCACACCATAGATGATGCTACTGCCTTTTCACTATAAAACTTCTGTGATTTGGAAATTCTTTCTATAGACATTGGTTCCAGAAACTGTGTTTCCTGTCCAGCTGCATAGCAAACACAATTATTTGGAGCATTTTGGCGAAAGCAGCAGATGAAGGCCTCAGGACTGAAAAGGCTGATGGGCACACTGCTTCTGCCGACGTAAACAGGCAGGTCGGGGTCTGCAGCTGTGATGGACGCCCTTTCACTCCAGGACAGTATCTGCACTTGATCTGAGTCATCAGTAAACATGCATCTGAAGCTGATTTTCATTAAGGCCCTAATAAATTAAATCAAAAATCATTATTGAATGCACTGCTTGAAAATCCTCTATGATTATCAATATTAAAGCATTTTTTTTATTAAGGAGAAGAATTATGATGAAATAAAGGATATTTATCTTCACACACAAACAAACAAAGATGCTTGTGTAACATATATGTTATATATATTGTATATTGTAAGATATATGTAACATAGCAACCTTTTTTAGGTTCAGCACCACTGTGGAAAAAAAAACATGTTTGGTGAAGTTAGAATCTGGACCCAGATCCAATCAACATATCCAGAAAGATCCGCCAATTAGGAGCTCAGAAGAAATGACAACGCGGCCATCCCCAAGCTCAAGGGGGTGAGGGCTGCTCTCAGTGCCCTAGGATTTCACAGTGCCACAGCTGTACTGGAGATCCTGCAGACCAGGACGTGACAGGAGATAATATCCACTAGTTCAGGGTACAAAGTGATGGAAAACACTCTATTCAATCCACCACAGATAAGCTGAGTTCCCTGTGGAGTAATTCCTCTCTGACTTACTGCTCTGTGGGAAAAGGCCCCATACACATGAGTGTTTTGAGTCTTTCCCAAAGAATGTATACTCTGACTCTGTGAGATTTCGATGGCTACGCATAGCAACAGCTGGGATCTGAAAGACGGAATGGAAACGCCATCTCTCAGAATAAACATCACCCTTCACTTACCCACCAATTTTGGAATTATCCATCAGACCTTCACTCAAGTCTACTGTAACAGCCCCCACCACCCCCCCCCCCCCCCCCAGCCTATGTCCAGTCCCTTTGCTATTTCTGGGCACTAGTTGTGTGCTGATTGGCTCCATCTGGATATCAGCCGTCGGGGCCCCAATGCTACAAAGAAGTGTAGCTTTCGCCGAGAAAATGTAGGCAAATTCTCACATAGAGCATAGAGCTCCTTCTGTTACAATCCAGAATTTAAATGTAACGACATGTGATTTAAAAAAAATCCTTGTGGAATCATCATGTTACCTGGAGTCCAATCTCTAGTATCTAAATAAAGGGCATTTTCATCAATTTTCTGACACCATTTGTCCTATACAGTGTCGCAGGGGTTCCAGGCCTATGGACGCAAGGCAGGGAACAACCTAAGATGGGATACCAAGAGTACAGACTGCCGGGGAGGATGCAGCTAAGCTACTCGCTAAGCTACTCGCTAGAGGTCAAACATGTGCTCCTGTTCCTTACAGAATATTAAATCAGCCCCCCCAAAGAAAAATCTCCTGATGGTCTGCCCCACCTGTGCTGTGACTCAGGAGATTCTAGAGTGTTTATGCCTCAGGCTTTTTCTGGATCATTCGTAGACCATTTGTATGTTAAGCAGCAGAGGTTTGCAGCTGGTGGGAAGCAGAACAATGGCAAAGAGCAGCCAATCGATCACCCGTCCATGGCCAATGGGCATCTCAGCTAACGAACACCGGCTGACCTTGATTAGCCTGTCATCATTACTGGGGATTAAATAAGGGAGCTGGGCGGATGAGAGAAATGTCAGAGTATGACGTACAATACTCCCAAGTGCTTTGTTTAATCCTTACCATCCTGTAGATGTGCTTCCCTGTGGGAGACTGCCAGCCAATAACCTCTCACTCTATCAGACAGCTAACTGATCACTATATCCATATACATTTTTTACGTGTTTGTGTTGCTTTGTTTTTCTGTGGAATTAATTCAAAGTGAAATATATCAGTGTACGTTGAAGGAAGTGGAATTAGATATTAGTGACGATATTGATTTTTAAGCTGAATTTGCAGGTAAATAATAACACAGTACAATATGATAACAATTATATAGTAATAATAAAAGTAACTATATACAGTACTACTTAGTAGGTATTGTCTGTATGTCAGACTGCTTGTATAAAGCACACTGAGACTGACTGTAACATAGCAGCCAAAAGTGTTTTTTATGCTTTTGTTTTTTAAAGCATAGTGTCATTATTTAGCTGCTTCTGCCTTCATTCATTACAACTCTGTTTTCTCCGAAAATAACCACAAACTGTTTCCCAGCCAGAGCCTTTTCTAGTGAATGATCACATTACTGCCTATGCATGCACAGTGAATTAGATTTAGTTAATTAGAGTTAGTACTTTTGCCCACATTATCTAAAGTCAACATCGTTCCCCCCCGGGGAGTATTTTTCTTCATTTCACTTAATTGATCTGATGCTAGTATCACACACACTATGAATCTGCTGTTTGAGGGGGAGTGGAGGACCCCCACCTGAGGTAGGTCAATGTGCCTGAATGGCAGACAGAACTCCATCTATCTGTCCCCCAGTACCGCAGTGGACTCCCCAGCCCCTCCCCACACAGAGTAATGCGACAGCACCCTGCAATAATGGCAGGAGACAAAGGGTTTCAGCTGGCTGCACCATTTGTGGAAAACAATGTTACACTGAGTTAAAAGGGCCAACCTTGAATGGCTGAAAGCCTGAAAAGTCAAAAAGCTCTCTAATCCTCTCCGGTTACGCTCCACATTCCTCCTTTAACGTACCATACGACTTTACACCCATTTTTCCACAAAAAGATTTTTCCTGTCCTGCCTGGAGCACATCGTACAAGTTTGACTAAAACCCAGCTTCATTCCAGCATAAGAGCACAAGAGAAGCACACGAGCGAGCAGAGCTGGTGATGCCTGGTGATGCCTCTGGGGAGCGCTGCACCTCGGGGCAGCCGGACATCGGGGTCTGGGCGTGCATTCCCGGGGGAGCCGAACATCGGGGTCTGGGCAAGGGTGTAACTTTGGCTGGAACATTGAGGAGGTTGAGGTCTCCACCCATTATGGGGGAAACATGATTATTGGGGGGCTGTATTAGCTGGTTTTGATTTATTGAGGGGGCTACAACCCCCCCATCCCCCCCATAATTTACTCCCGTGGGTCTGGGTGTGCGTTCCCGGGGGAGCTGGACATCGGGTCTGGGTGTGTGTTCCTGGGCCAAGAGAAACACAGAATGCGGTTCGATGTGAATAGCAAGATGGCACGGGCCAGGGGAGAGAACGTCCTCACCCCTCCCTCAAAAAATCTATAAATCAAATTAATCAAATGGCAGTAAAGAATGCCATTCGGGACTCTCTTCAGTTACACACCCGCTAGTGATTCTGTGCACGCAGTGTCATCTTCATTTGCAGTTACATTTTACATTCTAAATACTTAATAAAAATACATTAACCTTCCCCTTCAAACACATCGCTCTACTACTATGTCGAACTTTTTTAAAAAAAAGATGTTTGAGTCAGAATCCCCCCCCACCCAAAAAAATAAATATGGTCTACCTCCCAGAATGTCTACTGCCTGAGGGTGCCTTCTGAGACAGGAATTATCCTACACAAAGGTGTGGGGGGTCGACCTTGCAGAACCCCCAAAGAAACAGTGCAGAACTGGCACACACACTCACAGACACATTCTGATTTTCATAGTGCCATAACAGAGCCTTACAGACTATCGGTCAAAGCCACCCTCACACTATAAACAGAGACGGGTTTGTTTTTGAGCCTAGGGGTGATATCACATGGAAACAGTATGTAGAGGGTGAGCAAACCAGGCCTCATCAGCTGTGTCCTGATACAAGCCTGCCTACAGAAGGTCCTGAGCACTGTCACTGGGGGTCTGAGGGACTCCTCTGCTTTAGGTTTTGAGTCCTATCCTTTACTACTGCACTAGAGGGCAGCACTGAGTACACACATTTCAATTGAGTGGAATTTATCTGTCAAATGGTTCCCAGATGCTCTGCAAAATAATTGTTCCTGATCGTTAAATCACTTTATTCAGTTTGGGGTACAGTTAAGCCCTCCTGTCTTTCACCCAGAGCACTCCTTCAAAGTTCAGATTACTTCAGTAGTGATGACTAGTTCCTCCAGAGACAGTAATTATAATTGTCTAAGAGCTTGATTCGTTTGATTCTTTGATTCATAGGTCTTATAATTTTGCTACCTAGAATTTAGCAAAATCAATATCAATCCACAAATGAAAAATATCTTTGTTTTAGACCCTAAAGAACAATAAATAAATAAGACGAATAAATAAAAATGAAGCAGAACTATTTCTCATATAAATACACAGTTACCTGTGTTATTCCCCTTCTTAATAAATTGTACTGCGCCATCAGGGAGTTTCTGTGAATACATATATAAAATGAAAATTCACTCCTTTCCACACTCCAGTACGAACCATAAGCAGGCCCAGTTGAAGCAGGATGAACTAGCAGTTGGACCCTGAAGTTCGATTTTAAACAGACCTTGAGTTTTCTGAGTTGTTAGACAGCCAGTGTCAGAGACGATATCACACAGCGTTCAGATCCCTTATGTTAGTGAATCCAAGTGAAACGAATCATATCCTCACACTCTCAGCATATGAGTGAACAGTGACCGTGATGTGGCAAAGGGAAGCGTTTGAGACACCCAGCCAGGGAATCGCTCTCTGCAGATACGGCCGTTCTCCGCATGGTCTGCTCCTGATCCAGCCACCACAGTGGAACCGCAGGCCAGCCTTTTCCATGAAGGCAGGAGTTCTACCTACACACAGCATCCCTCACCACAATCCATAGGAGCCCAACAGAACCAAAGGCTGTCATTCAAATATGAAAGAAGCTAATTCGGCTGTACCAAGGAACCGGAGCCAAGTTATGGGGTTTCGAAAGCTGCCTCAGGTAACCAAATATACCCTTAATAATGCCCAAGTGAAGATCTGTCATTTTCCTTTGACATGGGACTGGCTGCACACGCAACAAAAATACTTTCCTGTCTGTGAAACCAGTCATTTTATAGAAATGCTCAGAAGGTTTAATTATATGAAAGCTCCACAAAAATTCCACTGCACATAATATAATAAAGTTATATACAATATCCAAAAGAGCTGTGATAATATCAGAATTACAGACAGTTTTCATATACCTCTGTACAATACATCCGATGACAAAGGTAATTGAACTCTGTGAAAGTGGATGGTTGGCCATTATCTGTTCCTCTGTATCAATTAAATATTTCCTCAAAATTTAAATTCCCAAAGCAAACAAACTTTACAAGTTGATGTGCATATTGCTATGGCAACCTTACAGAAATTTAGTGAGCAGAGTGAGTGATCCATTACACACAGGCACATGAAGATACAGAATCTGAAATGCTGGAAATTCCTGAAGAAACCCTTGAGTGAAAACATTCATTTTTGTGGTCTACATAACACATGTCCTGTCAAAGACTGTGCGGCATCATGGCTGATGGCTGCCAGCCTTATTCGGCGCCTTGTAATATTAGTAACAGTAAACGACTATTATAGTGAATGGAAATCAGGGATTTGTTCTACAATTGATGCAAGGGGGTGGATTCCTGAGCAGGTTTTCCAGACATGTTTCAATCGTTTTTTCCCCAGCAGTAATAGATACAGTGTTTTTCTTCCCTTGAATGGCCTAGTGGTAAAGAGGAAGACGTATCCTGGGGTTCTCTGCTGGTAAGTGATTTTGCAGGGCTAAGGACTGGCCAGCTGAACTGAACAAAGTAGCCCGTATTCTCTGATGACCAGCATCAGGCCTCAGGAGCAAAGAATGTGCTCCAGGTAACTAATAGCCCACCGGCACCCTTGCAAATTAAAGGCAATAATCATCAGTTCACACACCTTTGATTTTACTATCTAGCTGTTCCCATTCAATTTAATCATTCAAGGTTGTGTGATACATTTGTGAAGAAATACATTTTCATGCAAAAACATTTCACGTAACTGAGCAGATGGTGTGAATGGGAAGACATACTACATCTTGTCAAATTCAAACAATTATGTATATGATCAAATAATAACAGCCCTGAAGAGGCGAATGGTACCACACACATCTGGCTTGGCTGTTTTCTTTAAACCTACAGACAGAGAAGACACTTATTTGGCAGCTTATATTGCTGATGGTTCCTAACCACGTCTGCACAAAGTTTGGAACTTTGGTTTCCATAGCGACATGGAGCTGATATGAATTCCGTTTGCTTGCCCAAAGACACAGTCAAATACAGAAAGGTCATCAGGGGAAGTCGGGTCGCTGTTCTTTCCATTCTCTCAGACAGCATTGCGGTGACCAGTTGGCTGGGTGTTACTGGTATCCTGTTTAGACAGTAGCCCTCAACAGCAAGACAGTTTTACATTAAAATTAGGTTAAAAAAAAGCCACAAAAATCCCCACCAAACCCTTTTGAAAAGCTGTATTCGGGGCTGAAAAAATCCCGTGGGGTTTCCCCCAACCTTACATTTCTACCAATAGCTTCACTATAGTACAGACGTGAGAAAAAGCCGCCCACAGGCCCCATCCAGCCCCTGGAGCCATTTCTATAGGCATGGGATTATTAAAATGTATATACATATACAACCTAAACATGAAAAAAGGCTCTGGTTCTATTTGTTTCTGCAATAGAAAAAAATCTTTCAGACGTACGAACGAAGAGGACCGTACAGTAAGTCCAAAGTGTGTCCACTGGGCTCCCGTTTCACATCAATTTTTTCTTTCTGCACGCCAATTCTGCCTAGTACGACTTCTGGCCACTACTCCCCCTGAGCAGCGTAGCGTGCTACTCCCAGCATCCTAGTTCTTTGTACTTGTGTATTCCCTTAAAATGATGTTGAATAACGACTTGTGAACATTTCAAGTTACGAACGGCCGTTCGGAACGTATCTCATTCGTAAGTAAAGGAGCGTCTGTACAATCCCATAACTACATTTCAGTCAATGGTCCCATACGATTATAGTGCAATTGAGCTGAAGAACTTGTATTGCCTAGTGACGTCGTAACCATAGTAGTGTTGTGGTGTAACGCATTACTTACGTGTTTGCTAGTGTAAACAAATCTACTGTGTTGCCAATATAAAATATAAAAGTATCACACATACAATTATGTACAGTACCTAATACTTTATAATGATAATAACTGTGTTACTGATGTATGTATTTACAATACTGTACTCTTTCTAATTATAAAATGTTCGCTATAGCCTAGATGTGTAATTAGCTATACCATCCAGGTTTGTGTAAATACACTGCATGATGTTCTCACAATGACAAAATCGTCTGACGATGCATTTCTCAGAACATATCGCCATCGTTAAGCCACGCATGTTCGTGAAGGTGCCTTTTGTCAGGGAGTGAGTTGATGGGTCTGGCTGTTGTACCACTGACCAAAACTCTCCGCGCAGCATTTCATTCTTCGAAAAAGCCCCCATCCAAGAGACTGAATATAAAATAAGAAAATCTCTGGAAATAGGTCGCAATTCTGCAGAAAACGTATAATTTTAACATACGATCCCGTTCTCTGCCTCGCAGCCAGATGGTGGATCATTATTTTGGTTGTATATGTGAGGAGATGCCAGAGGAGATTACCTCACTGCGGAGCCTAAACAAAGGGTTAGGGTTACGGCTTCCCCTGCCAGGTGGGGAGCGGAGCAGACGCTCAGCTTAGAGCTGAAGCCCCACCGCTGCCCTGTCCCTTGTGAGGATGGGTACATGTTGGTTTGTGGCCTGAAGCTGTTTATTAATGTAACTTTAAAAAGCAAAAATGACATATTGTTTGTGGGTCAAGATCTTTCTTTTTGACATGAAATCACAAGTAATAATTATTGTAGGAACAAGCAATACAGCTAAGAATAGATGTCTTAAGATCAACCGTGCCACATCCAATTTACATCCCCTCCAGAACACCCAATTATCTAACATTGCTGAGAGTGTGACAATGTTCCTGGGTCACTTTTAATAATGTGACAGTCACATGATTACTTGAAGCAAACACCCTGTTCAGCTGAGATCTATTTTGTTGTATTGCGATCATGGAAATAGCCAAGAAAATTAAATTTTTTTTGAAAGGCATAGGAGAAAGCTGGCTTAGTTTGCTTTCAAACAACATCACCACATTTACTCTTGCTTTAATCATACTATATAAACATGGATATTACATGGTTATACTTGAACCTTATAGTACAAATATATCATATATACTTTAACCTTACCATGGATTTATATGTGATACTACCTTTTATTTTAATACTAACATCGACAAAGGAATTCTTTTTAAAGAACTGAATGAAAAAGGCGTGTTCGTTTCTATTCAGAATGTCAGTGTTTTGCAACCGTTATTGTGTAGTAAAATCCCACATCCAGGCAGGAAACACGCTTCCTCTTTGCTTTCAAGCTGTACATAAACTCTACATGAGGGTGGCATGTTGGTACAGCAGCTGGCACTGACGCCTCACGCCGCCGGGACCGGGACTGGAGTCTCCGCCGTGGCTCCATGTGTGTTTGCATGTTCACTGCCACTGTGTGACATGCACTTAATGGCCAAAAGCATATGGACATCAGCTTATTCAACATCTCATTGCAAAACCATGGGTCTTAATATGAAGCTGGTCCACCCTTTGTTGCTATCATAGCTGCTACTATGAGCCTTTCCATTAGAAGCTGGAACATAGCTGGTGGGATTTGCTGCCATTCGGGTTGGGTATTGATGTTGGGTTGTCTGGTCCCTTTCTGTGAGTCGTTTGGTCCAACACTTAGCAACTGAACTTGCTCCCAGACATTTTGCCCTTTACTATTGCCTCACTTGCAGTTGACCAGGACAGCTCTAGCAGGTTAGAAATGTGGCAAATTGACTTGTTGAAAAGACGGCGTCCTACAATGGTGCCAAATGGAGAGTTCCTAGCCTCTTCCATAATTAAGTGCGGAAGTAATTAAGAGTGTGAGTGATTTTCTCTCTTAATAGGCACTCAATCGGCACGAAGATCTCATCTGACAGACACTCAATCTGAGGCTCTGGCGGATTTAGGTCTGGGCAGGATGGGCAGGCCCAGCATCTTGCCAGGGGGGCATGGGGTGCCCACACAAAAAACCCAGAATGGTGACATTTGTTCAGTTGTTTTTCATTTCTACATCACATCATTGGTATCATACCATATTGCGGGTCATTTAATCTTGTCAGAGTGGCCACCCCGATTCTAGTTTGTGAGCTAGGCAGGCTACCAAGCAGAAGTATGACATGGGGAGGGGGGGCGGGGCTGGGTTGACCGCTGGCCTCCCCACTGATAGCACGAGGTGGGGGAGCGGGGGAATCTATCAAATGACACGCCTCTAACTTTGTACACTACCAATGCAATTAGAAAAACTGGTCACATTGCAAAATGCTACCAAATAAACCACAATTCATTCATAATACTATGAGTACAAGATTTCACAGACATATTGTTGCATTTTTCCTGGTTTATGTGTAATTGTTAAGAATAAGATAAGATAAGATAAGATAAGATAAGATAGATCTTTATTGTCACTATTACAGAAATAGTGAAAAACAGTAAAAATCAGGGGAAAGCGCGAACACAGTCCCCCACTACCAGAAATTATGCAGTGGAGATTCCCACATTTGGGGGATTCGCAGGGGTCAGTACAGCCACAGTGCTATGGCTGGGTCTCACCCTGGGTGAACCGCCTTCGTGGTATTTTTTTTTTGGTGAGGTGGGGTAGGTGGGAGATGGACACAAAATTTTTGTTGGTGGGGGGTGCTGAAGGGGAGGGGTTCACCCAGGGTGCCATAAAACCTAGAACCACCACTGATCAAAGCGATGGTCTCTCCTAACAGGCACTCAGTGAGAGGGATGGTCTCTCCTAACAGGCACTCAATGAGAGGGATGGTCTCTCCTAACAGGCACTCAATGAGAGGGATGGTCTCTCCTAACAGGCACTCAATCAGGGGGATGGTCTCTCCTAACAGGCACTCAATCAGAGGAATGCTCTCTCCTAACAGGCTCTCAATCATAGGGATGGTTTCTCCTAACAGGCACTCAATCACAGGGACAGTCTCTCCTAACAGGCACTCAATCAGAGGGATGGTCTCTCCAAACATGCACACAATCAGATGGATGGTCTCTCCAAACATGCACTCAATCACAGGGATGGTCTCTCCTAACAGGCACTCAATCAGACGGATGGTCTCTCCTAACAGGCACTCAATCAGACAGATGATCTCTCCTAACAGGCACTCAATCACAGGGATGGTCTCTCCTAACAGGCACTCAATCACAGGGATGATCTCTCAAATACCTCCAAACATTTTGTGAGAACAGAATAAGAAGTAGTGAATGCAGTGAACACACTTTTAAGATGATGGATGTGCTGTCAAATGTAACAGAATAAAATCCTTCCTGCATTTTTTGCAATGCTGAAATGGAGATTTGAATGTTTCTACTTTTTTCAATGGGTCGGAAACCTCTAGCCCAGCAGATGGGAAAGTCTGTGCCTGAGATGCATTCATGGGCCATGACATCATCATTTACGGTCCAAAGGAAGGAAGAATCACTTAGTCCCTGTTGGTTACCATCTAACACTACTTTTGCAGAAACAAGATGGAATCTATCTTGGGTAAAAAAAGAAAACATAACAGAGTACTGGACATATTTGCCTTAAGGTAATTCTTCATTCTACCAATACATCATATCAGTCCACCATCCATCTATCACCATATTATAACAGAGGAGTGGTCATATACAAATTACCTCATACGCTCAATAAAATATTTACAAAACTGACACTGATAATATGAAGCAATCTGTTTAGAGAAGCTCCCTTGAGAATGATGTAATCTCTACAGGAAACAAACCTACTGACATGTTTTGGGCAACACCAGCTAGTAAATATGTGTTTTCATAGAAAAACCTGTACAAGTTCCATGGGAATAGCAAAGGGCTTAGCCATGGCACACCAGGAATGGTGTCTGCAGATGCCAAGCCTGGAAACAGTGCCTGCTATGCAGTCATGGACAAGAACATATCCAGCAGAGGGTCACAGTGGCACGTCCCAGGAGGCGCAGCGCGCAAAGAACATCCTTGTCCAAAATGTCCGCCCATCGACACACTGTGGGCAATTTACAGATGCTTATTTGCTCAATCACGTGTTTTTGGGCTATGGGAGAAGACCATGCTGGAGGCAGAAACCTGTATCTCTGGTGCAGTGAGGCAAAGAGCTACCCAGAGAGTCGATGTGATCCCCTGTATGAAAAATACATACCTGCCAAAAGAACATAAAATGTGGATGATGCCACACTAAAGCCAGAGTAGCTGTTACGTGTGTAAGGCATAACACTCAGAACAGGACATTCTGCGCAGGTCCCAGATGCATCCAGCCACATTTGCTTTGCTACTCCACAGCCTCGGCCCTTACTCTGACACTGCAGCCAGTTGTGCTGAAGGCTTTGGCAGAGAATCCATCCCTGTGATTTGCACTGGCAGCTTCAGGCCCATGTCCATAATCAATCATGCTGTCTGCTTAACCCACAAGAAACAAAAAAAGCTAAACATGAAAATAATCAAAATAAATATATGCCAAATAAAAATTGCAGTTACTGAAATTGTCTTTGTTTTTATACAATGATATGTCTCCATCTAGCGGACATTTGGTATTATGGGTTCCGAGGAAGCAATTATGGTTATTGAAAAGTTTTTACTATTTATATCAAAGGTCGACAAAAACTACAAATTTCCACCAAAAGCTACGGAGACGGGTGGACACACACGCTACAATGTTTACTGGGAAAATTATTCTACCTATCGTAACTGACAAAATCTACCAAGTAGAAATTATATTTACACATCCATGTCATTTTGCCCAGTCTCCACAATGAGGTGGTCGCACGTGCGAATGTTAACATTTTATGAAGCCGTAGTATGAACAGTTCTGTGTCTGTTAAGCGTGTGGACGGTTATTAGAAGGAAACCGTGAAAGCAGCACTTCGACATCGGCTCTCTGCCCCCGGGCGGTAACGGTGAGGCTCGCTGCTATAACAGAGTAGCGGCAGCTCGTGCTGGACAGCGACTGAAAGACAACAACCAGGCACCTCTCACCACTGCACTGCAGCCCAAAAGCTGTCTGGAGTCAGCCGAGATAGATATTACATTTACTATGGTACCTACATGTTAGGCGAAATGCTTAATTAAATCCAAGACAACAAATTCTACAAAAGTTTTTCAGTGCAAACACTGACGATACACACCAAGAAAAAAACAGAGTAATTTCTGGAGGTAGATATTTTTATTTTTAAAAAGAGGTTGCATTAATATTTACAAAGAAGAACCTAACAAATAAATACTTCCAATAACCAATGTTGTGACTGAGTTGGAGAAACAAGAAAAGAATATGATTTGCGGGAGTAGAAACCACAGGACGCACCTCTGCACAGCCACCGTTCGCAGTAACACCCCAAGTCAGGCTCCACAGAGCTACATAAAGAATGCCAGACTCCTCCACAAACTTACAATATCAAGCATGTTATTTACTTAACAAAACAATGGCTTAAAATTAAGTGGAAACAGTGAAGCTGTAATGCTTATTGTAGTAACAGGCTGCTGTCTGATTCCAGCACGGTGATGACGTAAGACAGGAGCACTCTTGGAGTAGTTACTCTCCATCACCCACTTCCTGCTTCCTGCAGCCTAGCCCTGTTTCCTATTCTTCGCTAATGTATGCCTAAAAAAGTGGTACCTCAAATATCTCACTGGACTGTCAGAAAGACAAACGCACTGGCTGATATTTGGCCACACCGATATATTCCCATTCGTCTTATAAAGCATAGGAAGGCCAAAGCTTATTTGTATAGCATAAAACATTTCAAACATTGGGATATTAGTTGTTTTAGCATTAAGAGACTGTTACTAAGATTAATTTTCATCAAGATTTTCAACTGTTAATTCAAACTTTAAATAGAAACTCCTATCACCAACTAAACAGAAATAAAGTATCTTTCCTAGAGCGATCTGCCATACAGGAATATCTGGCACAAAAAAACAGCCATGTGTAGGAACAACAGGATTCAACTCTGTTACACTTGTTGAGAAACAGCAGCAGCCGAAACTTTTAACAGGGACAGCTGCCTGTCACTCCAAATCTTTCAGATTCAGTCTCCAGGCCGGTGTTCCCCAATTCGGTCCTCTGGGAACCACGGTCAGTCCATGCTCACACCCACACCCACAGACAGTCCACATTTTTGCTCCCTCCCAGCTGCTGGTAAAAATGCAAACTGTCTGGCTGGGAGCTGGGAGGGAGCAAAAATGTGGACTCTCTGTGGGTCCAAGAGGACCGCACTGGGAAACACTCACTGTGCATCTTCAGGGATTTTCTATGAAGATGTTCCCTCATGGTATGCAGGCTTTCTGTTAACCCGACTCACTGCTATCCAGACAGAGGGTGTTGAATGAAAGGCTCTGAACTTGTACCCATTTAGCAGAGCAGAAACAGGCATTGTGTGATGCTCCTCTTATTCACTAGTAAGGACCCCAGCACAAAAAGGGAAGAGGGTAAATGGAGGGGAGAGGGGAGTGGATAACTAATGAACAATAAATAAAGAGAATAATATCTCAGGATTGGATCAGAAGAGAAAACATCTGCCGTTTCAGGAGAAGCCCGCGATGATCTATGGTATATAAAAACGACAAACAGGAGTGCAGTAGGAGTTGGACGGGGCTTATGAAGGCAGGAGGGGAGTCGAGGTGTGTAGGATGAGCTGGCTGGGGCTTATGAGGAGTGCAGGAAGCGGTTGAAGGCGTTGTAGGCCGACTCCAAGTCGAAGAGCATCTGCCGAACCTGCGAGTCGTCCAGCTCATCGGAGGCCGACATGCTGCTCAGAGTGGTCAACCTGCCCGGGGAATGGAGGCTGCTTAGGTACGTGCGCATGGACGGAAGGAGCAGGTACTGCTATGGCCACCAACGCACACGGAAACGGGTTCCTGCTTTACATAACACCAGGGTTCCAAATAAGATTTTCAACTTGATTAGCAGTTTTGCTAATCAAAATTTTCAAAAGTTGCAATTTGATTAGC
>JAODJU010000046.1:18797529-18824038 GCA_026776725.1 Gnathonemus echidnorhynchus
CGGGGCTGGATTTTTTTTACTTTTATGATTAAAATTCTAATAAAATTTAAAACTGGATATTGATTAGCAATGGCTGCAAATCATTTTAACGGGAATTAGGCAATTGTTTCGCAGGTGGGTGTTTTTACATCGCAAACTGCGATGCGATACCGGCTATTTCAAGCCCTGTAACACTGAAATATCCAACAATGTAAATCTATTTCTTCTAGTTTTCTCCAATTACTGAGATCAGATGTATGCATTTGGATATAAAAAGCCATCTAATCCACTGACATATGATTAATGCTCATTATGTTTATTGAAATAGTGAATTTATGAATGAATGTTCTGCTTCTCCCTATTCTACCAGACCGCGGTCTCTGGGCCAGCTGACCGTACCATAGGTTGACCTTGTCCTTGGTCTCAGAGTCAGGCGGCATGTTGCTCATCCTGTTCATGGTCTCCATCAGCTCCCGCAGATCAGGCTGGATCTGCTCCACCAATGTCCAGTCAAGAGAATGACAGACAGACAATCAGAGAACAGCCCATTAAAAGTGGAGGCTTATTTTCCAACTTCAATATAAGTTAGACAGTAGTTTAAGAAAAGTTTATGCAACAACTAGAGTAGAAGAAAGCAGGCTAGAGGTGTAGTACAGAACAAATGAATAAAAAAAAAAAAAAAGACTACCAAAACTACAAAAAAAAGAACTCCCACAACAAAGTTTATGTGTCCCACTGTTCTGTATTCATGGAAGGCAGGCAGCCTGCAAAGTGCAATCACAACATGTTTCTTACGGGTACACAGTCAAAAACTGGTACTTGGTCTCCCAAGCATATAATAGTGATATATGTAGTTCAATGACTCTTGTGAAAGTGAAGTTTTGGACGGACTGCATCTGACTGAATCCAGGGACCATCACGTTCCACCAACGTGGATATTCCCAAATAATAGGGGACACATCTTCTGTACAACTGCAAAATCTACACAGCAAAAATGCAGCAAATTATAAGTTAGAAAAAAATTTGTTATGATTTGTAATGTAACTTTTTTTTTTTTTTTTTTAAATGTTATATGCCCATTGTCAGGTGCGTACTTGCTGTGTATTATAAATGTTGCTCTTAACCAGTGGAAATGCGGCCGGTTCTCAGATCGTGCTACTTGAGCACCACCTGAGAACCAGCTCCCTATCAGCAGCAGCACAAGTGGAAAAGGACAAGAGACTCCCACACAAGGGGCAGAGAGGATAAAACAGGGTGCCAGGTTTTCACTGAAATGGACCATCATCCCCTGCAGCACCCCCCCACCCAACGTCACCTCATCCATGGCCCGGATCTCCAAACGTAGCTTGTCCATCACAGTGATAAAGAGCTGAGTGAAGCAGAAAGCAAAGGTCAGACAGGAATGCGGGTGTGTAGAAGAACCAACGGCCCTCAGTAATGGTGCGGGGGGGGGGGGGCACTGAGCAGAGAACTTACAGAGACAATGTCAGCAATGCAGCGATTGAGGTTGCCTTTGTCGTCTTTGATGGTTATTGGCCGGTCTTCTTTGATTCGCTCCATAGCTAATGGGCAGTCCAGCTAACAAAGACAGATATGAGAATAAGGCTGTGATCACCTTACAGAATCATTCCTTCCAGCGACCTTCAGACCATACACATGTTGAATCAATGAGGGCACATGTGAAATAATACCAATCCCCATCAATATCCATCGATCTTCATAGTGCAATATTTACGGTAGTCATCACAATATTCACCTACCTATTATCTTAACCTATTACTAATCGTGGCAATTTCTGTGTTTCAACAAATGCAGAAACCTCAATATGCAATGAGCAAGTGGGAGATGACTACATAACGCGATACGTGATGAGGTGCTGGCAGGCTTAAACGAATGACTAATTAGATGCCTTGCATGCTGAACAGAAGCGTAGACCAAACCGGACAGCAAATAAGGAACAGGCCTGTTTGACAGCCCCCACCAGGGAGCAACTAGTGTGTAAAGTAGCACTTACCCTGTACTTCCTGCAGAACTCATCAATGGTGCCCACATCAGAACCCTGGACCTGCTTGAAAGCAGCTTTGTACTGTACCAGCAACCTGGAGCAGGCGCCCGTGTACCTGGTACAAAGACCCAGGAAAAGCTCAGTACAGTTGGCTAAGGTGTTAGCAGTGCTCAGTATATGCAAGGCAGCAGTTAAATACATACCAAGTCAGATTAGGCAGATTCTGAAGCTGCACGTATGAAAAGCAAGGTCTCTCAGAGCTTTTAGTTTAAACTAACTGCTGCATAGTGCAAATTACATCAACCAATGCATCCAAGGACACTGACAGCCCATATTATGACCACATCTGATAAGGTATGGCAGCAAAATCTCCCAGTACAACATGCAGTATGTGGTTAAGAACTTAAAGCTGGCAGTTCAAAGTCACACTTGAAACTCTCCGCTGTATGACACTGAATTAGATAATCGAACGGTGACAAGATTAAAACATCAGTTAAGCACGTGTGTGTGTGTTTAACCCCTCCAGTCAATGCTGTGCTACTGGTTGCTTCAATTCCAATACCAACATTTATTCTTCATTTTTATTCTGATATATATCTCCATTTTATTTACAATGTTTCTTGCCTAAAAGTGCTACTCTTTTTTTATATATTTTTTAATTTCCCTAAAACATTCATAAGCAGCATGCAAGTACACAAGAACCGTAACAGCTGTAATTTACATTAATAACAAACATTATGATCATATAACGTTCGTAATTAATGTGTATAACAGTTGTTAAGGCATGTCAGATGCTAAGGTATACTTACATGCTGCATATTAATGATCTATGATGCATTATGAAGGTATATTTAATGCAAAGCGTTACTAAGTAACTTGAACTGAATGTGCACACTTTACACACACATTCGACTGGAGATCAAAAACATAATCCTGCAAGCATGAATATTATATATATATATATTGTTAACCACTGGATCAGAAACAACAAGAATTCAGCACTAGATATGCATGCCCTGTCCTTAATTTGTGACATTTCATGAACAGATTTAGGAGTGAAACATCACACTCCTGCTGTCAAGACAAGCTAATAAGTCATGTGTGAGGAGTATATAGGAATCAATGTGATAATACTGGAAAAAAACAGCAGAAGTTAGAAGTAAACGAGTGCTGACAGACGACTGGCTCACTCATTTGGGGTCACGCAGTCCTTTATGTACGCCTTCTCCAAGGCCTGCAGCGTTTTCACCACAGCAAACAGTTCCGCCATGTTGTCATACCTGCCAGAATAATTGGGGGCAGGGGATGTGTTTCACAACAAGGTCTTATTCAAGATTCACAAATATTCAGCTAGTTCCACATTAAACTGCAGTCAGGCCACTTACTTTTCCCGCTCTCTTGCATTCTTATACAGCTTGACTTCCTGCAACACAGTAAAAAATGTTGTCGGAAATGCTTCCCTTTACAAGGATAACAAAACATTTTTGCTCATGCAACCCATCCATCATCCAGCGTTTCTTAATTCATAATGACTGTTAAATAGACACACTTACTTCATACAATTCAGGCTTAGGGGGAACAGCTGAAATTAGCAAGAGAAACAGTTTAGCACAAAAAAATTACAAATGCAGCATCAGCCACGCACACCAGACGAATATGGAAAATACAACTGAACCAAAAACACAAGCTGTCATCGCACATCATCTCTGTTCTTCACCTCTCATTTAGGAGACGTTTAAGTATTAAAGCACATTCTACTCGCCAAAATCACTCATAGCAAGAAGCAAGAATTTGGAAAGTAAATGGACCGAAACGGTATAGGGCGTTTTTTAGGTATGCGTCACCAAACTATTGCGGGGGGACATCGAAACAAAAACACAAATGAGGTTCATTTAGACGGAAACGTGCTTATCGGCTTTAATGTAAACTCACCTCCTCCGATCCCTGTGCTGACGGGGATTCCGTGAAACATGGCGGCTCTGAAAAGTGTATTTGGCTGTCAAACGTACGATAATCAAGGCATTAAATCATTTCACTGACAGTAACCCTGAAGTCATCAGCTGACTACTCAACCCTCATTTAGTGTCAGACAACGAAAAACAAACAGCGCTATTTCGTACTACGAAGAAGCTATACTGCATGTTTAAAGTAAACGATAATTAAGCAGATTTCTTTCTTATTAACAAATAGCCTTCCGCCAAAACATCCAAGTAATAGAAGTTACTTTTAGATTGACCGGTTTTAGCACTTAGCATGTACCAACATCAATTTTTTAACAACGGCAAAAAGTTTTAATGGCGATTAAAGCAGTTAACTATTAACATATCAGAAAACATTTCTGAATCTGCTTCATGACTAATTATGATATTACGGGTAAATAAAATAACCGGTCAACTCTTTTTCCGTCGCAATGGCCAGTCCACAAGCTAACAAATGCTAACGTTAACAAGACCATTTAGCATCGTATCAGTTTTGCTTTGTGTAAGCGAAGGGTGATTAGGCATCTATGTTTTTCTTTAATAAAACCCAACACAAGTGTATATATATACGGAATTAAGCTACAAGCAAAAGAAAAATGATTCTCACGTACCTTCTTCCCAGATTAAATGACGTCGACCCAAACACACCCGTCGCAGACCGAACACGGAAACACGGTGAGATGTCCGGCGTGCCTGTATTAAAATATTACATCTGACATGCTGGAACGAAATTTAAAGATATAAATATATTTTACAATACATGTAAAATATATGTTTATTTTTCCGTTTTGAAATACGGGTTTTAAAAATATATTTTAATAAGGCAGTCGACGACCAGCTGTCGAAACCCATAGGGTCGAAACACCTTTGAAAATTAGGCGGGATAGAAGTAAGACAGCTGAGCGGTGAGTGTCGTAGTGCCCCGTGTGTTATGTTACATTGATAATATTTAGCTTTATGTAATTTATTTTGTATTTTACATAATTGTTTATATTGGACTGTGTGAAGATCACTTTCTAAACAATTGCTAAATGTATATGTGATGTATTGGCAGCACCAATAAGTCGTACAGAAGAAGATTCTTGTTTACTGAGTCCTTGTGTTACGGGTATTTCATATTTTTATTACGTGGCGCATTATATACCGCTATTATTCTTGGAAGGCCAGATCAGGGCTCGGTGAGCATGAACCGTACGAAGAAGGCTGCAATGGGGAGCGAGGATGTGTGCGGAGTGTGGCTGGACACGGCGGATCTCCGCGGGCAGAGGAAGCGGGTGAGCAGGCGACAGCCGCGGGAGCTGATCTGAGTCCGTCTCCGTCATTAGTCACCTTACCTTCTGCTTGGGGTTCAACTCGCTTTTGCTTGACCGTCATTTTGATTAGCAAGTATATAATTTCCCGTGTGTGTTATGGAAATGTTGTACACGTAACTGGGGGCAGTGCAAGGGGCAACGGTGGATCACTGGGTAGCACGCTTGACTCGCACCTCCAAGACTGGGGTTGAAATCCTGCCTCCACTCTTTGGGGGGGTGGGGGTCCAGTGTGAAAGTCGAATCTGCAATAAAGACTTTCAGGTTGTAATCTGCGAAAGTGTAAGATTGTGTCTGAATATGTTCCCCCCCAATAATATTTTATTCATCCCTATGGGGAAGCTTTTTGCCTGTCCCACCTTGCTCTCCAAAAGACATGCAGATATGTGAGAGCAAGGCTGGGGGGGTCACATTAGAGGCACCCCTGGAACAATTTGGTGTTAAATGCCTCACTGCAGCAGCATCAGACCACTGGATGTGGGATACAAACCAACGACTTTCCGATCATGGGCACAGAGCTACAAAGAAAGCTTGTAATCATCTGAAGAGAGAGATTCATATTTTTAACCGTGCATGGGCTACACATACTTGATTTTGGGGGGAAAGAATGGAATTCAATGAAACATTTAATGAAAATAATCATATGTGCTAAGGCAACACCGAAAAAGCTGATTATATTACACATAAATAAAATGTAGAATAATTAAGTGAAAATGGTCTTTTTTCTGCCGCAGTCCAGCCTGAAGCAGCCCATCTCCAAGCTGCTAAACCCTTTGGCTCCCTGCCCTGCCTACAGTGTGGCTGTCTCCCTGAGCTTCACACAAACTAAACTCCAGCTACCTCCAACCAGACAGACTTCCATCACCTCCTTCTTCAACCCACGGCCCACAGGTAAGCAGCGTCACACCGAAACAGGATACAATTGTGTATATGTGTTTGTTTTCTGTTACTTTAATGTTGCCGTCTCCTGGCCTCGAACAGAAGCGAAGGCAGCCGAGTCTTCATGTTCTGAGCGTAAGTGTGGCTCCTCCACGGCTGTGAGCGAGGGGAGGAAGAGGAAACGCGGCACAGCTGAGGCTGACTGTGACCCCAGAGCCACTGGCCACTCCGACCCGCAGGACAGGCCGGCCTACCAGGATATCAGGCCGTGTGTCTGGGGAGCTCCAGAGCACCTGCCTCTCCTGGATACCAAATGTCAGTCTGACGAAGAAGAGCAGCGGGCTGTGAAGAAGAGACCCCCGGGGCACCGCTCCATCCTGCCTGAGCTGGACACCCAGGACGTGGCTCCCCGCTGCGGCTTCAGCAAGCCCCTAATGTCAGACAGCTTCACTCAGGATTCACAGGGCAACTGTGTCCTGATGCACCGTGTGACCTCCGTGGGGCAGACGGAGGAAGACAGCAGCTTTCCAGACAGCCTGGAAAGCGAGTGGCTGTTTGGGGCACTTTTGTCACACACGGGCCAAACCTCTACCCAGAGGAGGCTTGGGGCGAGTCCCCGCAGAGCCCTACGGGAAGAGCCCGGGGCACAGGGCAAAGAGAATGGCTCAGCTCCGGCCTGGGCTCAGGGTCTGTCACCGGAGAAGCACAGACCCTGCTCTAGCCCCCTCAGGAGATGGGAGGTCAGCTATCCATCACCGCGCAGGCGTGCTCCCAGAAGCCTCCAGGAAGATGAGGAGAACACCTATGACATGTTATTTACACAGGACTCCCAGGGCCAACGGGTCATCGCGCATCGTGGCTTCGAGCCAAGAAGTCCTCTGAAGGATTGGAGTAACACGGCCAACAGCCGATTCCGGGCTGGGTCGTCAAGTATGTCAGTGAAGGAGAATGAGGACTCAGAACTGGAGCCAGAAATACTGTTTACGCAAGACTCTGAGGGGAACGTGGTGATAAAGCACTGATGGACGTCGTATCACTCATTAAGCAATTATGCACAGCCACCATAGCAATCGGATGCTGCATTTGCACACATTTACTGAGGAATTTCTACTTCGTTATAAGCACTCTTAGTGCCACAGTTTACTGGTTCCTTACCTAGTTTTGTCTGAGGACCTTTGCAGAAAATCTGAAGGTTAAACAAAATGGATAAAAATAACTACATATCTAACTGTAAGGAACAGAACCACCTACAGCTAAATGAGGGAGTATGACACTTCTTTGGTGAGACAGCGCCTTCTAGTGGTCACAATTTCTACATAAACTTGTCACTACAGCAGGGGTAGGGATCCTGTTCCACGGAGGGCCGGTGTGGCTGCGTGTCTTTTGGATGACCTCTCAAGCAGCCAATGATAAGTCAGTGGTTTTCAACTCCAGTTCCAGGGACCCACAGTGATTGGCTGATTGAGAGGTCATCCCAAAAACCCCACCCACAGCGGCCCTCCATGGAACCGGTTCCCCACCCCTGCTCTAAAGTCAGATACTTTGAAATTATACCAGATTCATTATTTGTTACCTTTTAAGGAAAATGATTATTTGATTAATAAACTGTCACAGGGAACTCTTGAAATATTTGAACTGAAATGTTTTTATTTCAAAAACCTGTCACGTGGACAGCAAAGGACTGGGTCATGTGGGGAATGACAGATCTGACAACTACTATGAACTGCCTTACAGTCACCGGTCTTGTTTCTGTACACTACAGAAGGTTTGAGGCAATGGAAAGAAACTGCTCAGTAAAGTGTTTTAGCTCATCAGCATACTGATATAATATACAAATGCTAGCTGTATTACAACTGAAATAGAACTAAAGTAGCTATTGGCAACTGTGTCTTGTTGCTAGATCTAATTGTGATTGTCAAAACGTTATTGCAGGAAACCTGAATTAATAATTCCTGTTTAAGTAAATAATAATATTCTGATCAGTTTGTCTCAAAAGCAATGAAATTGCCTTAAACTTTCTCCTGAATTTAAATAAAGCAAGACGGCAATGAGGTTTTAGTTCCGTACACTTTGGTCGCTCCAGCTGGATGAAATCTCTTCTTTTAGTAATCTTTCCATTGTGTTTCTTCTAGCTGTAATGAATGAGGTACAAATTCCTGCAGTCAAAACCCTCAGACAAAATCTGTCTGAAGTTTTACTCTCTCCTTCTAAGTGTCACACAACGTGACACTCAGTACAAATCGATCTGAATCTGTCAAAAAACATCCTCCTTACCAAAAATGACAGGCTGCCTCCTGTTTTCCTGTAACCTAACCTCCCTTTTCCTCTGTGCGTTTTAATAATGCACAATGGACGACACGAAGCGAAAATCTATGGCACGATGATGCAACATATATTCAGTGGATATACTGGTGGGGGGGGGGGGGGGTTAATGCAAGTCCAACAGCTTGATATCAATATGTATCAAAGCTCTTGTCGAAAGCAATAACTGGCCTCAACAAGCATTGAGGGTGAGCTACAAGTGAGCTAATTAAATGCAACATAGCACACCTTAAAATCTCATGGGTTCCTGTTTTCATTTTAAGCTGGAAAACGACTGGCTATTTCTGTGTCTAGAAGTTTAGTTTCACTGGTATCAAATATACGTGATAGAGTTTTTGGGGTTTCAGAAGGAGGGATAAATTTGACATTAACAAAGTCATTCCATCGCAACAGATGCCACAAAGCGTAGTATGGAATCTCGCGGATGGAGCGTTCGGCTACAGCATCGCCGTGTTCTGTGAGTCACTAGTCTCATGCCTACCTAACTAGTTAGCTAGTTGTTTTTTTTTTTTTTTTTTACAGTTTAACAGAAAAGACACGTCTGACAGTGAGGAACAGGAGGATGAGCGAGAAGCAACGAAGCGCTGATCAGCCGGCGATCTCGGTGGGCTCCGTCACCAGCTTGGATCCGTTCCAGATCGTCTTGAACTGCTCCGGAACCGGAAACTCTTTCTGTTACACAGACGGGCAGACAGAGATCAGGCTGAGGCCCGCGGTCCATTAAACACACTTCATCCTCAACTAAGAGGACTGAAGCTCACCCCTCGCTACATCTCAGTCCCACACTCACATAGTCGTCTCCCTGTGGGATCAGGATGTTCATCTCGGAGCTCTTGGCACTGACGATCTCGCAGTCCAGCGCGTCCGTGCTCAGGTACACTTGGCAGCCTTCTGTCTTGTTGATGGATATGGTGGGTACTTTGCCCATCACCTGAGTGGCGGAGAAACAAACTAATGGGGCTTAACACTGAAAGGACGGCTACTGAACGCGGCTCGGAATCCAGCACGACGATGGTTTTGGAAACTACGACAGCAGATGGACCTGCAGCTGGATGTCTCTGGAATTGATGACCTCGGCGATGCCGACCACGTTGTCAAACACCAAGCCGAGCTTTCTGCAGTTATCTTGAGAAAGAAAGGTTTAAGAAAGTTATTATAGTTGGAAATTCTTTTTTTTTTTTTTATTAAAAACTAGGGGCAGAGTTGCAGCCTGAGGTCCTTGTGGCGATTTATCAGAAGAGGGAAATGCTATTCTTACATTCCAAATATACTGCTCTGTTTTTATGCTTACCTATTTTAATGTTCCACAGAGAAATTCTATGAAAATCTATAGTTCCTACGTAAAATTGCCCCAGGAAGGGTTTCACAAAGCTTTAGATTACAGTCAGCGCTGATTCAACGAACCATGATTTGAAAATATTCCAAAAAAAAAAAATTCCAGATAGTTCGAAAAAGCAAAACTAGAATATACTGAGTGCTGAGTACCATGCTGAATCCACGCAAATTAAGTGATGTATATGTGGAGAGAGAACAAATTAATGTACTGAACATGTACATTTTGTCTTGTCATTATTCTCTAAACAACTTTACGTAGCATTTACTTATACTATTTACTATTTACATATTATACTAGGTATGAGTAATATAGAGATGATGTAAGGTACACGGTAGGATGTGCGTAGGTTATATGCAAATACTGCACCATTTTATATAAGGGACTTGAGCATCTGTGGATTTTGGTATCAGCAGGGGTCCTGAAGCCAATCCCCATAATACTGAGGGCTGACCGCACATATAGTCATACAAGCTAAATGGGTAAAATGATTCTATATGACGTGTCCTGTGTGCTCTTTGCGCCCTCTGCTGGCTGTTTCTGGAAGTTAAATAGGGCACCAGGCCCAGGGGCTCACCCACAATGATGGAGTTGACCTTCCCCTTGACCTGCAGCGTGGAGTTGCTGCAGCTGAAGACGTACACCACCTGTCGGAGCTCGGGGTCTGAGATCACCAAGTCGTGGGCCTGGTTCTGGTGCTCCTGCAGGTCACATGACACAGACAGATACACATGTGCATCGCTGCAGTCAGCTCACGCAGAGTCCGGCGTACTCACAGTCGGGATCAGATCTGTCATACATGCTGCCACGATTAACCAGCTGACTGCTTGGGTCCAGCCCGCCTGATTGACAGTAACTACAGAAACTGAGCCACTTACCACTCTCCACTTCTTTCCCTCCAGCTCTAGCAGTGGGGAGTGGGTTTGCTGGGGGGCCACCTGGGGGCCAGCCAAGCCAGGAACCCGGGTCTTGGTTGGAGAGGTGGCCGGAACTGCGGCCTGGGAGCGCAGACCTGGGTTCTTGTGGGTCTTCTGGCTGTCGGAGACGTGCTTTAAGCCTTGGGGAGGGTGAGGCCAAAGTGATAAAGAAACAAAACAGAATCAGAGTGTATCTGGGGGGGCTGTTTGCTGGGGAGAAACAGGGCTCTGCACCAAGAAATAATGCAGGATTTTGTTGGCTTCCCTTAAAAAATTCTATTCACTTCCAGAGGTAGTGAGTAACAATTTAAGTAAAGAATGACAGGCTGCTCCCTTCTGACACCCCTGGGCTGACCTTTAGTGATGGCTGCCCCCTGGTTGAGCTGTGCAAACAGGGCTGAGTGCAAGGCTGCTGGGTCATCCGCTTTGGGCCCCGCGTCCGTGAAGACTGGGGGAGGTCCAGGAGGGGGGGGTGGGGGAGGAGGAGGGGGACAGGGACCCTCAAGGGGAGCAGGCGGGACAGAGGAGGGGGCAGTCGGATCCTGTGGAGGGAAATCAATCAAAAGTTATTTTAAAGACCAATTTGTAAGGACAGCTTTAGGCAGAATGAACAGCCAACAAGAAATTTTTCTGTGATGCAGCTGTATTCATCCTCACCAGCAGAGGGAGACAAACAGCACAGAGCATTTTATGGCACTTTTCATTATTTACAACCAAATGCATTAAATGCTCATCCTAGTATAAATGCTATTGATTAAGAATTTTATTACACTAGTAATATTTATACACCAACTCCGCAATTAATTTTTCACAAAGCTGGGCCGCATTAGCTATAACCCACATGACAATACCTTAATCACGCCTTTGCCTCTACAATCACCACTATCCAAAGACCTTTGCTGACATGCTTCAAACATGTAAAGAATCAAAATAATAGGCATTCTAAATATAATTTTCCTCTCCATACAAAAGAACATCACATATTTTTCAGAATGCTTTTCTTCACAAACCATAAAATTGAACTGGAACACGTGGAAGTTGATTACAAAAGTTGGGCTGATTTACATTGGGGGGGGGGGGGGTCCCCACAAGGCTACTTTTCAGGGCCGCCCAGAACGCCCCTACAAGGTTAGCAGAACACACCCACTGACACTCGATGGTCCAGCTCCATTTCTGAGGATTTCCTATTGGCTCCTGGACCGCTGCTCTATTTTTCAGCTTTTTTACAGCTAACGGGTTGTTTACAGCATGTGTGCACGCATGAGGGCATTATGTTCTGCGCCCTGTCACCCCTGGCCCCCAAAACCCTTGATATATAGGCTAGTCTGGTGTCAGCTGTTACGCTTCTGACCTCCTGTCCTTGGTAGCCCCCCATCCATGTGCTCCTGCCCCCCAGAACTCTTGTGCAGCTAATTAACACATCGCCGTGAGACAGCTGCTGACGTTAACATGGAGGACCTCCAGCGAAGGCCAGCTGCGGCAGACAGCTGAGCGGCACGGGGTCTCTGGCTCCCTGGGGGAGGGGCGGAGTGTAGACCCCGCTATCTAGCCGTTAGCATTGCTTTGGTGAGGTGGTGACTACGGAAGCCCTGAGTCTGCACCACTCATCCATCAGGTCGTCCTTTTAATGGGTAATTAACACGTTGGTTGCTCAAAAAAATTTAAAAAATGCTAAACTAATGCATTCAATTCAATTCCTAATTATTTAAATTCTTAGCAGAGAAGCAGATGAGACGCACGCAATGTTTCTGTCCGTGTGTGTGTGTGTGGAGGGGGGGAAGCAGGTGTGTGGCCAGGGACACTGAGCTTTTTGTCTGGATGTTTCTTCAGCCGAAGCTCCACGCGACGCCAAGGACCTTGAGCAGCACCTGTTCACGCCACGCGCCCACTCAGCCCAGCCCTGAAAGCCCCACCCCAGCTGACACACGCCGGCTGTCTCCTCTCGGATTTCCCTCTGGAGGGGGCGGGGCCTGCTGGAGCACGCTCAGATTGTCCGTCTGGAAACTAAGAGTGCAGAGTTCTGTGAAACTTCACACAGTATTGTGTTCGGGGATCTACAACACGGGGGATCTCAGACAACGAAATATACTATTACAGGAAATACTGCCTTGTGTTTTTTTTTTTTTGGTACTTTATCCACCTAAACTACCTCCTACAAAATGTCTATTTGATTCATGTTGCTCGGGGACATGGTAAAGAATTAGTGAACGAGAATATAAGATCACACTAACTGAGCAGAGTATAAATTGCAAATGAAGAGTATAAAATCACATAGGCAGTGGACAGTACAAAATCACACTTGACTTAACAGTGTACAAATTCATACTGCCAGTGAAGAGTATAAAATCACACTGACAAGGCAGAGTATATAATCACACTGAGTAAGCCACCTTGGGGCTGCTGGCTTCCTCAACAGACGGAAGCATGGTCACTGACAGGAACACGTCAAAGCTCTACAAGGCACGCTGACATATAACGCCATTGTCACCCCGCCTAGATGGTGATTAACGATACTGAAAGTCAGATAGAGACGAGGCTCCTGAGGACAGAGTCCAAGTAATACACCAGTATTTTAATGTACATGTAATGTCCGACATGTAATGTCCCCCTGTTTTATAATTACATATTCTTGCAGCCATTTATTTATTTCCATTGGTGGCTCCATGGGTAGTGCTGTGGCCTCACTCTGCCTTGGCTGTGAGTTTGATTCCCACGCCTGGTTCCCCAGTGTGGAGCTGCCACAGTCTCCCTTTGTCCTCATGGGGTTCCACCTGCCACCCCGAAGCATGTGCTTAGCTGATCTGGTGCCTCTAAATTGCTCGTAGTATGTGTGTGTTTGTGTGTGTGTTTGTGTGTGTGTATGTGTGTGTGTGTGTGTGTGTGTGTGTGCGCTCACAATGGACTGGCATCCCATCTAGGTTGTCTTGTGCCTGACATTGACCCTGGATAAGCCATTATGGAAGATAGATGAATAATAGTGTACAGTCATGTGTTGCTAAACAGTTCTGAGTAATGTGTTGTTAAGCAATTTCATCGTTATGCAGACACCATAGAGTGTACTTACACAAACCTAGGTGATATAGTGTACTACAGCCTAGGCTATAGTAAAAGCAGAAACAGTACACTCTAAAATAACGATTAAAAGTACAGTACAATAAATACATAAACCAGTAAGATAGTGGTTTATTAACATTACCAAGTATTATGTACTGTACATTATTGTAAATGCTATATTTTTACAAGACTGGCGATGCAGCAGGTTTGGTTACAGCAGCATCACCACAGACATTTGAGTAATGCGTTGCACTGCAACGTTACGACGGCTACGACATCAGTAGGCTATAGGGATTTTTCAGCTGCATTAAATTCTTATAGAACCACCGTTGTAAATGCGGTCCGTCATTGACAAACATGTCATTATGCACTGCTGGCCTGTATTACAGACCAAAAACTATGTGAATGAAAAGGGTTTTGCCTGTTTGCTAAATTAGCCTGTCTTTTAAAGAGAGCCCACACAGTGATGTCACTGCTGCGTTTGGAGTCAAAGCATCTCCTGTAAGACTCCTGTAGGACTCCAGTTATGTCATCATAAAAAGACTTGAAAACACTTGGGATAATCCACTGCTGTGTTCTGAGTAAAAGCATTTCCTGTAAGACTCCTGTAGGACTCAAGTTGTGTTACGTTGAAGAGAGTTAGATTCCTATAGCTTTTTACTCATTACAGCCTTTATTTCAGGTCATCCTGGCTGATTTGTGTGTGTCTCTCACAAAGACAGAACTGACTCCTTGGAACCTGGATATGCAGTTGTGTACAGTTATATCTCTGCTATCAATGAGATGATCAATTTGTCTCTGGAAAAATGCTAGAAATAATTATTCCCTCAGTAGTGAAACAGAAAGAGGTTCTACTATAATTCACAGACATTTAGTAAATGTTTTAAAAAGAACGATGCTGCTCAGTGAATAGTGGCTTTTTGAGCAGAGTCTTAAACCTCCAGAGCTCGATTGCTGCCAGGTTTGAGTGTGTTTCTCCTATAGTCCTAAAACATGCCTGTGAGTGTCTGCCTTGCCCTGGGCTGGTAGCCTGTCCAGGGTGTGCCCTGTGGTACCTGGGACCAGCTGGAGGCCTGCTGCATGAGGACACACATGACAGTTCAGGCCTCCAGGGGGGGCCGTCAGCATAACCCTGACAATGATACGGAGCAGAGCAGCGGACAGACGTAGCGTCTGACTCCAGAACCGCCTGAAGGCTGCACCCTTGACATAAATAAATGAGAACCAAGAAACATCATCCTCTCTGCCTGCCAGGCGGCTTGCAGCTGTCACTGAGCCGCCCAGACGGCCACGTTTACCTGCCTGAAAAGCTGCACCCAGACGGCCTGATCTGCGTGCTACAATGACCACTTTGTACAGGGCTCGTCATCGCTGTAACTCAGGGCCCATGTCACAACAATTACAGCAGACAGTGGCTTCTTGTCTTCAGAGTCGCGTGGGTTCGGGGTTGTTACCCATGTCTATAGGTCGTGGGGTCAAATCCTGTGGTCAGCAGAGTAATATCACCACTTCAGGACCTTAGTTCCCTAAACTGCCTCGGGTGCTAAATGTAGGCTGACTCTGACCTCATGACCTCTGACCCCAAGCTTTCTTAACTTGGTCATCACTTAGGACAAAAACATCTGCTAAATAAATAAGTGGGAACACGTGGTTCCCCCCAGGCAGACTGTCCCTCCAGGCAGACTGTCCCTCCAAGCAGACCGTCCCCCCAGACAGACCACCTCGCCAGGCAGACCTTCCCTCCAAGCAGACTGTTAATTCCAGTAGTTAATCCATTTGAGTGGATTTCCTGTTTCCTGACTGAGTACTTTTTGATTTACCCTGAACTGTAGACTGAACTACAGTCGATCTTCCACATGGTAGGGGTTAGGGGCACAGCCCCCCCCCGATCTAGAAAACCACATAAAAATTCTAAGTCCCCTTGGTGAGTGAAGCGAGCATGTGTGCAGACAAAGCAAAATGAAAAATATATGATAAACGCGAGATACAAAGATCACTGATAGATCATTGTGAGATATCACACGAGAGCCATGACCTCCTCCAAACCAGCACTGTTCATACCAGCATTTGATGGGTTACTCAACTTTTTGCGTGTTGTCTGCTGGCCTGTGGCTTTCACATAACTCCCAAAAAATTCCCAATTACTCCACAATATATTGAAACCATAATGAGGAAAGTCATGATGCAGATGGATCGACTTCATTTAGTAATCTTGCAGGTAGAAAACGAAATCGAACAGAGAGGGTTACTTACATAGTTAGCCTGTGTTAGCACAGCTCAGTAATAACAAACATTAACACAAAGTATCATGCTGATGGTTAGTTTACATAATCAGCTTCTACTCAGCAGCTGTGTTTTGCAGGTAATATTAACCAGGGTAACCTGACAGTGGGGTTAAATCGTAACTGCATGGGCGTCTGATAGTTAAGGGCAGCCATAACTCCAAACAGAAGACAGATGAGAGGAACTGCTGTGGTAAAAATTATCATCTTGGGAGGAGACTAGAGGTGGCTGTGGGATTACAGAAACAACACTGTGCTGTGGCACTGGTTTTACTGGGAAAACACACTCGCATTTCCTACAGATCCATTACAATGACAGCTATTCGGCTGATGGGCATGTCAGCGAGAGGCCACATTAGGAAGGAATGCAAGTGGCATTAAACTTTAACTATTACAACTGCAACCATGGGGACAGGAAGGGAAGATTCCTAACTGTCCCTCAGTAACACGGCCATTTCCTTAGCTGTAAATCCTGAGGACAGAGGGATCATGGGAAATGCTTGGGGTAACCATGATTTGGACTCACGTTCTTACTCCAGACCAGGCCCGTGGTGTAGTGCTGCTTAATGTAGCTCTGCAGCTCGGTCCAGATGCTCAGGTATGACCGCACCCAGTCCACGTGCCGCTTGTCCCTGAAGAGAGTGAATGGGGGGGGGGGCAGGTCAGGAAGATGGAGAAGGACGAAGACAGAAACAAGCTAAGGGTGTTGAGTTCCCAGAATGCATCCCCCTACTGAGCGGCCACCTGCTCCTGTCCGCTGGAGAGCCTGGCTCTAATAACCCTCCCCCTTACTGCCGACGGTCACTGGAGGTCCTAAGAGCATCCCAGAGAAGAGAGAAATGCGCCACTCACGAGTCCTTATAGCTCTTGAGGACCCTGTTGGTGTAGAAAGTGGCTGCATCGGTCATCTCCTTCACATAGGGCCCTGGCTTCTGTCCCTGTGGGGGGGGGGGCAGTCAGTATGGATACTGTTTGCATGGTGCGCTATGTATATATGACACTAAGGGGGGGGGGTCACACAAGTATCAGGATAGACTAATGAGAATCACCAACAAGAAGAAACAGCCTCCATGCTGAACTGGCTTTCCGGAGCTTTCCAGGAGAACTTGCCTGAAATTACAGGGCTTTTTTGCGACAGGAGAAGCTTAATCGCTTTTGACCCTGGTTAGAAAAGCTGTCACCATAACAGATATTAATAACCCCATCCCTGTGTGTCTTTGTAATTCCTCTGTGTTTATGCCAAGCGAGCCGGCATTAACTTCAACAGAACATAAAATAAGGTTCTTATCTCAATATTATCTACTGTTAGCCCAACTCCTGTTGCGAAGAAATCCTGCTTTGTGTGGATTAGGTGTCATTAATATCAGATATTATAAAAGCATAAGCATAAGCAAAGCGACATTAAAGACTGGTATGTATACGACTGGGATCTTATGGCATATTCCCGCCTTAAAAATAAATCATGAAATATCAGGGACGGGAGACAAGATCAGGAAAACAGCATACAGTTGCTGGATATTTTGCAGTGCAGCGCAGTCTCCATGGTAAAGGGCACTGTTGTCCTGCAGTAAGCAGTGAGTCACTGCATATAAATTACAGCAGCACAGCCAAGCCCTGGTCCTCAAGGCCCAACCCTCTCTTTCATCCAGCTCGGCCCTTTATTAATTAGGCTTTAATCAGCTGTGGCTCAAATTAGAAATTAAACAAATTTTAATTCATGTTATGAATGCATTACCTGAAGACAAGTATTAATGCAAATCATTGTTGGGAATAACTAATGACAGAAAAGCAATTATACAGCACTGAGCAAAAGCCTCAAGCAGCCAAAGAAAATGTTTAAAATGATTTTTCTGGGTAGTATGTGTATATTTGCTCAGAAACAAAAACCATTTAACATAATAAGATCAGCAAATTAAAAGTAACACAAAAAAACAAACTAGACTTCCTTCTGTTGTTCGAAACGTTACTGATGCTATGTTGGAGCTGAATAAGACACATCTTCTGATGCCAAACCTCTCCTCAGGGGCACCTCAGCCATTCCATGAATACGCTGTTTCAACACCAGCTCAATGAATTAACTAACTTAATTAGTAAGAGTAAGTAAGAGCAGAGGTAGCACAGAGCCTGCCAGGGGCATGTTTGGGAATCACTGGGCCGCAGGGGCTTCACGTGGTGGGTGTGGAGCAGGCGGAGGTCGTCTGCTGGAGCCGCACGCCGTCGCACTCACCACTGCCACCCAGCCCAGGGCCGGGATGCTCTCGCTGACCGCCGACAGGTGGTTGAACATGCTGCTGCCGCGGTTCTTCTCACGGAAGTTCTGGATTTCCTGGATGTTGTCCGATATGGGCTTCAGTAGGTCCATGAGCTCTGACTGGGGGGCAGGGGGGGTGAAGGGAGAACAGTGAAATGACAGGGTGTGAGGTGAGAGCCAGGCAGGCCCCAGTCTGACACAGAGACCCCCCCCTCCCCAAATTCTGCGACGTGTGCAGGGATGATGGCCCTCATTCTGGGATTCTGGGAAAGTATTAATGGCTCCAGTTTCAGCTGGGATGCTATCTGTGAGCAGGCAGCCCTCCCCTGCTCGTGCCACAGCACAGCTCTCACACAGGGAGACCCCGTTCCTTGTAAGGCGCTGTGCTGATTCACTGTTTATACCTCAGTCCAGCCGCTGGAGAGCACCCCCCCCCCCCCCCCAGGCATGTGACTGCTTCTGCTCGCTTTGCTGCTAATTGCACAATCTTCCTCAGGTTTCCTGTGCCATTCCTTAGAGGGGACAGAAACATTACAGGTCTAGAGGAAAGGCCCTTTCATGTCTGTCCTGCTAAAAACCACAGGGTTCCCCTCCAGATTCTCCACAATGTCCGACCGTTGTTGACATTCTCACTTATGAAACGCACCTTACTTGAAATTTCGGACCTGAAAGACAAGTGGCAGGCACAACTTCTCTCTGGTTCTACTTGGTTTGAGGGGTGCAGCCTGGCCTTAGCCTGAAGGAACTGCTGTCCCTTAATTCTACTCACACACTTATGGCCCAATACAGAATCTGTGGGGGATACAACGCCACCCATGCAAAGACAAGGACTATCACCCTAAGGCTGTAGGACCATCACCCCAAGGCTGTAGGACCATCACCCTAAGGCTGTAGGACCATCACCCCAAGGCTGTAGAACCATCACCCCAAGGCTGTAGGACCATCACCCCAAGGCTGTAGGACCATCACCCTAAGGCTGTAGGACCATCACCCCAAGGCTGTAGGACCATCACCCCAAGGCTGTAGGACCATCACCCCAAGGCTGTAGGACCATCACCCCAAGGCTGTAGAAACATCACCCCAAGGCTGTGGGACCATCACCCTAAGGCTATAGGACCATGTTTATTCATCATTAATGAATCATGACACATCTTTCAGCTTAAGTAGTGACTATATTTGTTCATGATCTGTTCAGGATTTGTACTCCAGTAATAACTGAATTATTACTATGTTTCTGTCCCCTCAAAGTGCTACTGGATCATTATACTAATGCTGTAGGACATCACTCTAAGGCTGTAAGATTATCATGCTAAAGCTGCAGGAACATCACCCCACGGCTGTAGGACCATCATGCAAATGCTGTAGGACCATCACCTCAAGGCAGTAGGACCATCAGGTCAAAGCTTCAAGATCATCCAAGACCATTTCATGAATTTCAAAAAATACACTCCAATATTTATCATCACCCGTCCACAGACTTGCACAATTTAAGGTCAAAGACTACATCTGGCAGATAATTTCATGCTGTTTATACCATAAATCGACATCATGACCCAGAGCATCAAGAGTGGTGGATGGACCTTGTTGGCAGAACCACCAAAGGGGATAGGACACAACAGAATATTGGGGGGCCGGGAAGAGCATGAGAGAGCGAACGTCCTCTCAGTCTCAGGCACAGCAGGCCTCTGACTCGCCGAGGGGGACACTGACTAACAGAGAGCAAACGTCCTCTCAGTCTCAGGCACAGCAGGCCTCTGACTCGCCGAGGGGGACACTGTCTCTGTGTGTGACTAACAGAGCTGGCCTGTGTGTCAGACTGCCACACAAATGGCTTCCTGGAGTTCAGCCCAATCAACAGCACATGATTTTCATTGCCAGGGTGAAGAGGCCTCTGTCCCCGGGCTGTTACTGCCAGGATTTCTCCACCATCCTGTCCCAAACTGATAATACTAAAACTGAGCAGTCACACACACCCCTCTCCTAAGGGGACCTAAGGGGTAATAAATTGCTCAGGTTTTTTATTAGATCATCCTTCAGCCAAGAACGATTAAACAATATTTTACATGGATCACAAAAGCCAACTTATTAGTAAAGAAGTTTACTAATTAGTAAATTAGTAAAGTAACCCCTTCATATTTGCAAATTTGATATTCACGGTCTTGGTTGTTGGTAAGTTTACCATAAACAATTAAACAGAAATATTTCTGGAGCTTACCGAAAGCTCATAGAAAGTCACAGACGACATGTTACGTCAAAAGCAATACATGAATCACATAAAATGAATTAATATATCGATATTAGTGTTACATACTAGCTGTTGGTGTAAGTGCATATACTAGGTCTTTAGTATTAAAAGTCTTGGCTTTGGTTTTCTGTGCATCTCTGTCTCAGTAAGCCTGGCTCACCTGCTAGCTGTCTTTGTGCCCATGAAATCTCACATTTCTTCTAAACTTTTCAGAAAAGTTAATTGTGCAGCCATTAATTTTGCATTTTTAAAAATGGGTTCAAAACATTGTTCTCCCAGTGTGTACAGTAGTAGTTTTGTGCATACAGGGTTTGTATACTATATGAAAATCATTCCAGCTAGCAGATTGTTATGGGTTGAGATTAGGGGTGCCCAAGTATTTTGAAAAATTTCACATTCAAGAGGATCTTTCGCCCCTAACCCTCACAAGTTTGAAGGGGTTGCAGCAATAAAGGAGATGTTTTTCTGTTTTCTGAATCTGCTCATAGATTATATCTCTTAACCAGTTTGGATAAACATGTGAGATTCTAGTTCTAGTTTTGTTTGGCCAGAGAAATTATTCTCTTGTCAGTTTCAAAATATAACTATAGTCAAGGCCAAAAGTTTTGAGAATGACAAAATATTGATCTTCACAAAGTCTGCTGCCTCAGTTTTTATGATGGCAACTTGCATATTCTCCAGAATGTCATGAAGAGTGATCAGATGAATTGCAATTAATTGCAAAGTCCCTCTTTGCCATGAAAATTAACTTAATCCCAAAAATTTCCACTGCATTTCAGCCCTGCCACAAAAGGACCTGCGAATTGCAGAGCTCTTGAAAAAGAAAGGCCAACACTGTTGGAAGAAGGGCCAACACGGGCATCAAGGCCTTGACCTTCACACGGAGATGCATCTCATGCTGGATTTTTGGGTTAGCAAGATAACTTGTTGGATTAAAGGTAGTCTAGGATAAATGTAAGTGAACGAAGATACTGTATGAAGTTACTGTATCTAGATAACCAACAAATCTCACTTCATGATACAGGCCCCTGCCCAAATAGAGACAACAACATACAGCAAATCAGGAGAGGGTCACAGCGCTGCATTAACAACTGGAAACAGATGTTGGTATCCTGTATGCTGGTGAATCCTCTTTCAGGGCCAAAGGGGAACAAAAAATCTTCCAGATAAATGACTCAAAAATGTAAAATTCCACAAAGTGAGGAGAAAAATGCAGACTTGTGTTTGGATGCTGGATTTGGATAGACATGGGCTTGAGTACAAAAAAACGTTAATCAGAGCCCTAGACTGATTCTCCAGTAAAGACAGAGAGGTGGAAGGAATTTAATTACAGTCACAGAGGGTAGCCCCCCCCCCCCAAAATCCCTGGGAGAATGTCACCTTCCATCCCCCCCAATGCCCCTGGTACTAAGTATTTAAAATAAACTCAAACCACTTTATAAACATAGAATCTGCCTGCAAAGAAAATCTGTGACAACTAGAAAAGATATAGTCAGAATGAAATCATGAATCCCCCAGATAATGACATCACCTCCCCCCCCCCACGCCTTCCACACCCACAACCTCCACAATTTCCAGAATTACTGGAAATCTGAAAGTCAAAACGTGTTTTCACCCAAATCCTGATGTGTAACATGCAACTACACTACACCACTTCATTTAGTGCACGTTCCACTTACATGTCAATTTCCACAATTTTCCACAAATAATTAGGTGGTTAACTGTATTTCTTGGTGTATGTCTTGATTTCCATGTTTTAAAATATCATTTACATTCTTCACATGTCTAAATATATATATATATGTCTTTTTATTACTTTGTCATTTGCAATATGACTAACATTTTCCATCACAATAACAGTAAGAACTGCAACAGAACCACGAAAAGCATACTTTACTGGTATTAGTAAATATTTCGAACTGCCATACAAACACATACAGAGCGATTTTTATTCTGAGATCAAATATTACTGCTACCTGTTTTTGACACAAACAAGCTCCAGTTAGCTGACAAAACAACTGCTCAACAGGCACGATGGGGTGTAAATAAATACATAATATCTGTATAATGTAAGAGATTCAAGCCATGTGCAAACTAAACACTAGCAAACAAACAGAAAGTTGTTATATTAGCATTTTAGCGATGGAAATAGAAATTTATTTTAGGTGCTTATATACAGCCATGGAAAAATTTAAGAGACCACTCTATATTTTTAGACAAATCTGCATTTTAAAATTCAGGTATAATCGTGGTTCTGCTGGCAGAAGGCAATGCTGAGTAGCAGGTTGCATCCAGGTTCAAAATTTCTAAGACAGCAGTACAGAAGAATAATGTGAAGCAGGAGACACTGGGACCAATGAGAAATCAGCCAGGCAAAAGGGCGAAAGCAACTTTCTAATGCCAGAAACCACAGTTACCTTATTTGACAGTTTCTCATAAATCATAGGATGACATCAAGTGATCTTCAAGGAATGGGAAACATTAAGTGCAGGTGTGAAGTGCACTGCTAGGACAGTTTGCATTAGGTTCCTAGAAGTAGGACTGAAATCCCATAAACCAAGAAGCTCTTCATCAATGAGAAACAGGGAAGAACCAAGCTGTAGTTTGCAAAATATATATTATTCACAGACACACACTCATAAATTAAGAAATGAGTGAAACAAAAAAATGTGTTGTGGTCTCAGTTTTCATTTTTTTTCCACAGGTGTGTGTGTGTGTGCGTGTGTGTGCACACACTCAACCATTCAAAAGCAGTCACTTAGAAATTTCCTTGCTTTTGAAAAAAAGCAAGTTGTCTTATTAAAATCATTTTAAAAGGTTAATTGATAATTATAAAACCATTTTGCAATTATGTTAGCACAGATGAAAAGTGTTGTGCTGATTAATGGAGCAATAAAACTGGCCTTCTTTGGACTAGTTGAGTATCAGGATCATCAGCAACTGTGGGTTTTATTGCAAGCTCAAGGTGGTCAGAAACAAAGGACTTTCTTCTGAAACTCTTCAGCCTGTTCTTGTTCTGGGAAATGAAGGCTATTCCATGTGAGAAATTGCCAGGAAACTGAACATCTTGTACAATACTGTGTGTCACTCCCATCACAGCAGGGCAAACTGGCTCTAACCACAACAGAAAGAGGAGAGGGAGGCCCCGGTGCACAACTGAGCGAGAGGATAAATATATTAGAGTTTGTCGTTTGAGAAACAGATGCTTCATAGGTCTTCAACTGGCAGCTTCATTAAATAGAGCCTGAAAAAGTCCAGTCTCAATGTCCACAGTAAAGAGGCAACTCCAGGATGCTGGCCTTCTAGGCACAACTGCATAGAAAAAGATAAAAATAAAAAGACTGAGATAGACAAATGAACACAGATACTGGACAGGGGAAGATGAAGGGGAAAAAGTGCTATGGATAGATGAGTGTAAGTTTAAGGTGTTCGGATCACAAAGAAGAACGTTTGTGAGACACAGATCAAATGAAAAGACACAGGAGGAGTGCCTGATGACATCTGTCAAACATGGTGGAGGCAATGTGATGGTCTGGGGTTGCTTTGGTGATGGTAAAGTGGGAGATTTGTACAGGGTCAAAGGGATCTTGAAGAAGGAAGGTTATCACTCCATTTAGCAATGCCAGGCAACACCTTTAATTGGAGCCAGTTTGTCCTACAGCAGGACAATGAATCAGATATAGGTACAAACTATGCAAGAACTATTTAGGGAAGAAGCAGTCAGCTGATATTCTGTGTATGATGGAGTGGTCAGCACAGTCACCGGATCTCAACTCTACTGAGCTGTTATGTGAGCAGCTTGACTAAATGGTACGTAAGAAATGCCCATCAAGCCAATCTAACCTGTGGAAGATGTTTCAGGAAGCACGGGGTGCAGATTACCTCACCAAACTGACATCTAGAATGCCCAAGGTCTACAAGGCTGTGATTGCTGCAAATGGAGAACTCTTTGACAAGAAGCTAAGTTTGAAGGACACAATTATTATTTTAATTTTTAATTTCTAACTTTGTCAATGGCCATGTCCAGGTATTCCCTAGATGGCTCCATCACCCCCCTCCCCGTCTAATCCCACAATCCCCAGCCTCTTTCTCTAGCCCCCAACATTGGGCTTTGGTGTGATCAAATCAATACATTTTGCTGAATGGAAAATCTGCAATTAACCAATAATATTGCTATAATAATACGCAAGCCTATGTTAGACACTCTTCCCACCCCTACAAAAAAATCTTTATTAAAGGCCTAACTTGTCTTAATCTAATCAGGTTCACCAGATCTGTGCCTATTCTTTAATGAGTCACTGCTGACTAGGACTAAGTCCAAACGACACATTGAAATTCCCCTACAATAAATTCTGCTGCATAAATATACCACTGTATAACAAAAATATCGCACCACCACACTCTCCCCACCTCTCCAAAAAAGAGACCAACTTTCCCCAGCGATAAATATCCACCAAGTTCCACACAATAAATTATTCTGGGGTGGAGGGGATCAAATAGAGTTATCCTGTTCACAAGGCCAAGCTGTTCCTGATCACTTCCAGATATTCACCCATACAATACGTCTGCAAAGATGATCCTTAGAGTTACTTTGTCCAAAAAAACCAAGTCCTTCTCTTCCTTTGCTGCCACATAGCACTGCTGCTTCTATTTTGGGGCAATATGTCTTGAAAATAAAATCAGTTGTAGATCATCATCCATACAATGTTTTTCAAGCGGTAATAAGATCCATCAAACACCTTTTGACTTATCACACACACAAGGTCAAATGTCGTCTGCTTTCACCCTTTCCTTTGCTGCTGCTAGGCAGTGTTGCCGACATATTGGGTCAATTTGTCGTAAAATTTGATCATGTCCAGCCGTTCACCCGTACAATGTGTCTGCAAAGTTTGAAAATAATCCCTCAAATAATCCCTCAAAAAACTGCCCTTTTGTTTGCCATCAATCTGTCTCAAAACTTAATCAGCCAGAGAATCTTTCTGTAAAGTCTGAAAAAGATCCATCAAATACTTTTCATGCTAATGGGATCAGGTGTCCAAAACTGCTATAACTTTTCTATAATTATGAAGCACTACTTCAGTTCTCATGCAGTCTGTCGCGAAATTTAATCAGTTCCAGATCACAAAGACAATTTCTCTGTTTGAAAACCAGGGGGCCAGGGAATACAAATATAGCCATAATATACATCAGTGTGAATAACTGGGATTAAAATGCACTCAGATCAATGCTCTAAGACAACCTTCTGAATTCTAATCCATCTTCTAGCCATTTATCCTGGCCTCGTTCTTGGAGGGCCTAGAGTCTATCCCAAGCAGCAGAGGGCACTAGGCTGGGGTACAACCTGTGTGGGATAATAGTCCATCGCAGGACACACACACAGCGCAGTTCAGCCAATTAGTCTAGCTGAATGTATTTAGATTACAGGAGGAAACGTGCACGATGCGAGGAAACACACAAACCGCCAACCCTGGAGGTGTGAGACGACAGTGCCGCCCTCCTAAACGCTAAACGCATCGATAATGTGATTAATGGGAGGGACGTAAATGGTCACACTCGTGCCGTAACAGCGAGGAAGCAGTGAATCACAAAGCCGTGTAGGACAGGGCTCAGGGGAAACCGAGGGGTTTGCTGGCATGTGCAGTATTTATAAGGGCAAAACGGCTTTTACTTATCAGCCGCCACCCCAGACGACATACTCGTAGCTATAGGGAGAGTCCCGAAAAAGTAAAAGACAGACAGAGACAGCCCAGGATAACCAGAGCCAGACAGGGATAGCCTGAGATAACCAGAGACAGACAGAGACAGCCCAGGATAATCAGAGCCAGACAGGGATAGCCTGAGATAACCAGAGACAGACAGAGACAGCCCAGGATAATCAGAGCCAGACAGGGATAGCCTGAGATAACCAGAGACAGACAGAGACAGCCCAGGATAACCAGAGCCAGACAGGGAT
>JAODJU010000046.1:18854458-18873337 GCA_026776725.1 Gnathonemus echidnorhynchus
GGGGGGGGGGGGGGGGGGTTGTTGTTTCACACAGGGTTTGGGGTTTGCACTCACTCAACAACAAGACATCAAATAAAATATCTTGTTAAATTGGAAAAAGATTACAAAAACAACAAAAAAAATCTTGCAAGCTAAAGCACGAAAGCATCAAATCCAAAAAACAGCCTTTGCTCCCCCTGCAAAGTCAACACTCCTGCACAAATCCAAGGAATTAAAACTAGAAAAAGGGGGGGGGTAATGATACAGAAATAAAAAAAATTCAAACCTTCAATCCAGCTGTTTCATTAAATAAAGCACACAGTTTAGCTATCAAACAGCACTTCATTTTGGTAAAAGCACACACAGCTCTATTGACTATCAAAACAATGAAAAAGAAAAAACCAGAAATCCAACATACATGCATCTTTAATCACCATTTGAGCTCGTTTGTGTGCGTTTGAGTTTACTGGTAACGCTTTTCTGATCTGTGCAATGCGGTCTCAGCTATTCCTCAAACCACCAGTTATCTTAACCGTAATCGACCCTGTCGGACCAGAGAGAAACAAAAGTCTATCAGGATGGTGAACGGGTAAGGGCCAGTGCACTCACGCCTGCGCACGGGGAGAAGAGACGCGTGGTTAGGGTAAATCGCTGGACTCCAGGAGAAATGCATTCTAACCATCCAAGGCAAACATCTCAGTACAGGCTAATAGAAAGCAGGCTGAACTGTTAAGGTATATGGGGACTGAGAAGACTTGAACATACATATTCTACATCTGTACATGATCATAGGTATTTGGCATTAAGGGGGCACCGTTACTTACCCATAAGGCCGCTGTATGAACGCTGGGTGGATCTGGGGCACGCCAAAGGTGAACCCTACACACAGATGAATCACAGGCATGGTTCACCTTTACAGCAGGTGCGCAATTCAGCTCCAAGATGTGAATGAAATCATCAAACGTCCTTTTGATGGTCCAATAAAATAGATCGATAGATATCACACTCTAAAGTGCACACCGATGCAAAAACCGCCTCATGTTCCATGCAGTACTGCCTGTTTTGGATTGTGTAATAATTTAGCGTATCCAATCACATAATCCGTTTATGGTACATTTGCAGCATAACCTGAGGATTAGTAATATGCGCCTTGCATGTATGTAGTTGGTGAGACTACACGGGAGCAGCCACGTGTGGAAGACAGCTATGTCACTATATTTGTTGGGGTCATGCCACACTAATGTGAACAACAGTTCAGCCATGTTGTGTTGTGATCCACACACAGCCACCTGGTCCACAAAGCCCCCTTACCTGGCTGCATCACCCTGGGCTTGGCTCCTAGGTACGCCAGGTTAACATTCGCCTTCCTGCCATCAATGATGGGATTGGGGTCCTTGCAGGCCCTGTCTGCCGCAGTCCGGTCCGCCATCGTCACCTTGGGGAGGGATAACAGTGAGGACCCCCGCAGATCACTGGTAACAGCCAGCACATCCCATCTCCAGCCACAAAACAGAGACCAACAGCAGCAGCGCTCCATGTAAACAGAAAGAACAGGAGTAGCACTGCGCTATAAGTGGAAGTGTTAATAGCTCAGACTCAACATAAACGCATACTAAGGATGGCATTTGTTGATCCGATCGAATAAATCTATGTTGAGAAGCGGGTCTGAACAATTAAGCCAGACTTTCCATCAGTGCGCCTGGGGGAGAAAACGGTGGAAGTGCCAAACAATTGGGCGTTGAAAATTACACACACAGGTCAGACACCTGTTGTCGACAGAGCTCCACTCCGCGAAGGTCTTTTCAGTTTCACTTCCACCCCCAATTTACAATCCCGACGAAGTGTTACTTCCAGCCACCTGCTTCGGCAATGTGCGCGATCACGAATTAGAGCGAAAGCCAGAAAAGTGCTGCAAGAAATACTCCGGGAAGAAAGCAGAAAGCTGCTCTCTCAAATAGCACACAGTATTAATTACCGCAGCCCAAACGTCGCATCTTTTTTCAGCCAACTCTTCCCATCACCCCCAATTCGGCAACTTTGCGACAATCACGAACATTTGACCACTATGATACTTTCGCAGAAGACAAAGCAATTAAACCATGACAGAATAAAACAAAACAATCCAACTCGCAAAAAAACTGTCACATTCATATGGCCGTTTCAGTCCACACGTCCGTATCTGTTTTTATTTGCCTACTTAAATGCTTTAGGCTACCATCAAGCTAAAAACGTACCCTCTATTTTACATATATTCCTTAACGACAAACCAGCATCATCACCTAAGAGAAAAAAAACGAATTATCTTCTTGTAATAACGGTGACGCCGGATTAATCTAAAGTCGTATTATGCCACCAATCCATGAAGTTTTTTAAATGAAAAAGCGGTACTTACGAATCCATAGCCCCTGGACTTGCCGGTCTGCCTGTCGGTAATTACAACAGCCTCCTCGATTTCTCCGAACACCTCGAAGTATTTCCTGAGACTGGAGTCCGTTGTGTGGTACGGAAGACCTCCTACAAAGATCTTGGTATAGGTTGTGTCCTTCTGCGTGGTGTGCATGATCGCCAACCGTATTTAGTGCAAAAACAATGTCAAGATCAACAACAAAAATAGTGCAACAATTCCTAAAATGATTATTAAATTATCAATATTCCTTAAACCGGACGCGATACAGAAACATGAGACTGTAAAAAAATCAAATGAAACTGGTAAAGTTCGAGGTAGATCAGCTTTTTAACTGTATTGATGGGAAATGAGCGGATTGTCCGAGAGAACAACAAGTGTCCGCAACTCGCATTCGCCACTTTTCGGAAACTAAGCGGCGAGCTTGTGACCCATTACTAAATGTGCTCCCAGTAACTCCACCCCGGAGCAGCGAGGGAGGGACTGGGCGCAGATTCCTGCCCACCCACTGCCGCATGCCCATGCAAAGAGTCGGGAAACGCCAGCTAGAGACTGGTGCCCCGTCAGGGCCACACTGGAAAGTGGAAAAAAGTAGCCGCAATAATAAAGGAAATAAATGAATAAATAAAAACGTATGCACTAAAGAGTTAGTGTATCTATCTATCCTTGTTTCCAGTTATGCTGCGTCGATTTTGTCCTAATGAAAACTATTGATTCGTCTTTCTACTGCGTATCCAAAACACATAGGCTATTTAACAGTGTAAATGCGAAACAGGTAATGAAACGAATTGTAATTGGCCAATATAGGGACATATAACATTGTTGTAGTCATTTAATCGCAGTCAAGTTGGAGCTGAAATGAAGTGACAGTATAAATGCATGGCCCTTGGTGCCCCCGTTCAGGCACGCGCACTTTGGAGTGTGACACTGACAATAAACATTACAATAAACATTTTATCTATAATACTGCGGAAACAAAAACAGCGTACAGTTTCTTTATCCACAAGACTCGGTGATCTTAATTAGGCTATATGACAAACCAAAATATAGTTAAAGCAATATTGGTGATGTGTCAGACATTAAATACGGAAAGTAAGTGTTATTTCAGTCTTGAATACATTCATTTTCTTTGTTGTCCTTTGGGATTTTTTGAGCCAGGTGGCTAGCAGAGGAGAAGCGAAGCAGAGACGCCAGTGTGCGGGTCAGCGGCGTGCCGGGGGCTGGGGAGCGCATGTGGCCGCCGGACATCCAGCGGGGCTCAGGCGGTTTCATTCCGGGATAAAGCGGCCTGTGTTTCACACTCCTTTTCACTGTGACCATCAAACACATGGGACAACATGCCAGTCACCATTGTGGAACGCAGTCCAGACCCCAGCAGGACACCCGCGATCCACCTGTTGCCATAGCTTACCAGGGCATGATGATACTTGTGCTTTACTTGGAAATAAATATTTAATCGCAATTATCAGAAAATACTATACTACAGTGTTTAACATTTAAACATACATGTTTTTCTTCTAACTAGTGAATAAGATAGCATATTCGGTTAGTACAAACGAAATTAAGTTGTTTCGAAAGAATCATATTCATTCTATTCTATTACAACTGCCCCATTACCACACTCCCAGCGAGATATATCTTATCTTACCTCATCTTATCTTATCGAGAGATCTAATGGGGTGAAATATCCTTTGTTGATTCCTGTGGGGAATTCTACATCTAATGGCAATTAATATTCAGTTTATCTGTGTTGGATAAAATATTGTATTCATCTTTAGCAGTTGTATGGCCAGCAGATTTATTTCAGCGAATGCTTTCCCAAAAACCTAAAGGAGGCTACAGATTTAAACAAGTAGCCTATAACGTTGTCCGGACTATACTGTCTTTCCTCTCCGTTATCACATTCTGGACGTTGGTTCACCCCACCTTTGTTTATTACAGACTTTTTGACACAACTAGGCAATTCGTAAAATAATTGAGCATTAAAATTATGTTATTATTATTACTGTTTCCAGTCGAACTCTTTCTATGGGGTCGCCTGTTGCACCTTCCTCCTATCTTCCCTTCATATGAACACATGCCAGGAACATAAATCTACATGATGGTTATTTGATACTCAAGTCACTTACCAGCAAACTTATCTCGATTAGAAAAAGCACTTTTCGTTTATAGACAGACCATGCAAAAGGTTACTGAGACTTTACCAATTCCACAGACTGGCTCAAACAATACTGTGGACATTCATCCTTTCCTAATATGTAATGCACACCGACGATTCTGAAATGGAAGGTAGTTAATAATTTATTAAGCCCCGGTTCTGTCGTGAATGGGGCCTTACAGATGTTACGTGCGCCGGTGACACAAGATGCTGCCTCTTTTATTCTCTCTATCTTGCCGAGGTACCCCTAACCATCATCATATCTGCGGACTGCGGTGCAAATGCTGCACTCATAGCTTGTAGTTAGATCGGAGCCACCCGGTAAAAGGGGGTTTTGTATTGTCTCAGGGCGGTCACTAATTTATTCATGCAGTGACACACGGCCGTCAGGCTTGGAGAGTAGACGGCGCAAGCACGGTCTGTTATCGGATTACCGTGTCCAACAATAGGGGGCCGATCGTGTTGCCCCCCTCCCCCTTTTATTCTCTTCCATTTGCGCTGACGCTTTTAAATTTCCGCAGCTGTTGTGAATACGTAGCATAAATGACAGGTTTCTGTGCAATGAAGGGCGCACTGCTCATTAATCCACGCCTAACTAAAGATGTGTAAATGTCTATTGGTCAGATTAATCTCGCACATTCGTCGCATTAATAGGCTAAATTTTTAAAACGACCCAACACGAAAAGTACCGTCTATTGGTTTCTTCATAATACAGACACCAATGCAACTCGCGATTGAAGTAAATTACATTACGCTACATTACAAAACACGTCATTCACAACTGAATTACATCAATTAGGCTATTGCAACGTCGTTTATATCAAATCGGACCCTTATATTATATTGCATTTCTTTGTTAATGCCTGCCAAACAGATAATCGAACCACGTGAATTTATTATATTAATTTTATTCATATTTTTTGCGTTGGTGTCATGCCGATTGCGTGAAGGAAAAGTGTTTAACCTGTGTTAAGGAGCCATAAAAAGTTCCTTTACAGCTTTTAAGTTACATTTTAAATGTGCACTGTTAAACAATATTAGTACGCCTTTTAATTAAAATAAAAAAACAATAGCGTTCCATTAGCCATGCTGCTTGGACTCCTAATTACTATATTTGGGGGAAAAGTACTTTAATTTATTTTTAATACTTTATGAAGGAACATGACAGCACGCCATTCAGAATGTATGAGCAGCACACGCATGAGGAAGCCTGCTGCCAGCGGACGGATGTGTGAAATACCCTCAGACAGAAAGTATGCGAGTCTCCATTCAGAGCCCCACGGGATTTAATCCCATATTCAGCTGGCCACGAACCTAAAGAGCACCCGATTCTATGCTGATGAGTCGAAAGGGACTTACTTCCATGGCAACTGGGGATGGGCTGATGAAAGACTGACAGCTGCAGAAGTCCATCAACCCCTCCCCCCCCCCCCCAAACACTTGCTCATACCCATCACAACTGTACTACACATCAATACGAAGAGTCTGCAGTGCGGCTGAAGCAGATCCCGAAAGCTATACACACCATTCTTTACATAACATCCAAATTATCTGGTAACCTGGCGTTCAGGACGAGCTCTGGTAAATCCCGAGATTACCCGAGATGCTCAGCACGTTGTGTAGGATGTCGGTATCCATTACGCAAAATTTAAGTTAGTTTACCTGTCAGTGCGACCTACTTTTAAACACGGGCTTATAATGACTCTCACAGACTACTGTTACAGTACATTTTGCGAAAGACAAGAGGCTCAGCTTCCTAACAGTTCTTGTCTGGATCGTGCGTCCTCTGCAAATATGTTCTTTCACTGCATCAAAGTGTAGCTCCCGGGTCCTAGAGCAGCATTTAGTAAATCAACAGTCGCGATCTAGATTTTAGGTTAACAGCGCCATCTACTGCTAAAAGAACAGACTTCCGTCTCCCCATTTTAAGTGGATTCAAATTAATCGGGATTGAAAAGATCCATCGTCGTCCTCGTTGGTGGCCCCTGTCTGAAAAATGGTATCGCTTTCTAGAGGGGCCATGAGCCCCTCCCAATTCTCCCCAGCTCTGTCGTCCTTGTGCTTGCATGTGAAACTCCCTTTCTATCAGGCCTACTGGGAGTCCTGGTCATGTCAGACTTTTGGAGAAGTGCGTCCAGATCCTGTACTGGGTTCTCCATCCAGTTCCAGATGCTCTTCCTCCTCAGGCTGGCTCGTGCCACAGCACAGTGCAGACATGTTCCTGAGCTTGCTCCTTAGTGCCTCCTCCTGGGCCTATGGGGTAAAACAAAGAAAAAATAATGGATTACCATGGCGGACCAGGCTGGTATAGCTTTTATGAATGAAGCGGAGTCTGCTGTCTGTCGACTGGCCCAAAAGAATATAAGCCAGGCTGAGAAATCCAGACCACGGAGATTTCCTAAGCTATAATTGTGCCAGTATTGTCCTTTCCTACTATCAGAGTATCGAAGATCCACTTTCAACACATTTGATAAACAAGGGTGGGATCCTGCTCCGTAGAGAGCCACTGTGGGGGCAGGGTTTTGGGATGGCCTCTCAATCAGCCAATAACTGTGGATCCCCAGGACCGATGATCAGAACCACTGATTTACTATTGGTTGATTGAGAAGTCATCCCAAAAACCCGCACCCATACCGGACCTCCACTGAACAGGTTCCCTACCCCTGTACTAAAAAAAACTAAATCCCACACTGATTGTGTGGAGATTGCATGTTCTCCCCAAGTTCCACAGGTTCTCTACCACAGTCCAAAGAGACACCGTTAGCATACTGGCATTTCTATAGTATGTTACTGTGTGCGTGTCCCCTGTGACAGACCGGCATTCCATCCAGAAAGGCACTGAGACATGCTAGTGAATATTTTAGCTAAATGTACACCATCAATAGGCGTAAATAAAAGAATCTCGAGTGCGTCGCCTGCCCCCCCTTGCCAGCAGTACCTTACGTTTCTCCTCTGCTCTCCTCATCCTGGCCTCGATGTCGTCCTTGGTGATCAGCTTCCCCGCCCTGTTCCTCAGAGTCTCTAAGCGTAGGGGCGGCCGCCTTAGGTGTTGTTCTGGGCCGTCCATCTGTAGAAACGTGGAAGATGAGTAGCAGCTAAACATCTGCTTCGGTATTAAACTAACAGTTTTCCGCAGGAATCAGTACAAAATGGAACCTCCTCGGAATGGTGGGGAAGATCACTAAATCCGCAGAACGCAAAAACGTCAGCACCTAGAACAGGGATAGAGTGTACTCTCCCAGGACTGGCCAGACTGCCAGTGAGTAAAACTACAACGGTAATCAAGACTCTGAACATGACCATGTGACGACTGAGGGGTTTAGAACAACCAGCATTAGGCACAGACTGATCATATCAGATTCAAAAGGAATTTCACATTCCCTGTAACTGGAGGGACTCTGTGCGTAGCTCTGAGTGTCAAGTTGCTGTGTTGGCGTGTGTCCACTCTCCATTTGCATGGGCTGTTGAATTGGTGTAAATTGCACTTTGTGTGTGTGTGCTAAGCTTGGGGCCATTCCATAGAGCATTCATCAATTCCAATCCAGATCAGGAAGTGGAACCAGAGTTGGAATTTGCATCTCCCTGAAATTTGAGTTCAATTCCAGTTCTGTTCCCCATAGTTTTTTTTTTTCCAAACTCCAGTTCCATTTCTCGATTTGGATTGGAATTGATGCATTCCGGAATGGCCCCAACCCTGGTTCCGCACTTCCTGAAATAAGCTCCAGCCCCCCTGATGAGCTGGCGTAGAAAATGACCGGGTGTATTTACTGAATGATACGCGTGAATGGTATTTACTGCATGGCATTTTATAAATAATCTTTAAATGATATTCTTCCAAGATCAGGGTCATGTGACCTGCACCACAGCCAGTGTTAAGGATACGGCGGAAGAGGGACAATGTTCCTTCAGAGCGTTTTTTCATGGCTGGTAGGTGTGTGAGGGTTAGGGTTAGGGTTAGGGTTATCCTGAGTGTTTGACTGCACCATACATTGCTCACCATCACACTGTAGGCCACCCCCCACTCCCCCTGCCTGTGGTTTGCTGGGATGAATCCCTGCCTCTGCAGCTGCTCCAGGATCTCATGGGCCTTTGGTCTCTCTCTGTCCTCCTTGGTGAACATGGAACTAGGGCCTGACTCACACAGACAGAGACACACATAGACACATACACACAGACATACAGACAGACACACACAGATTAGGTATCTATATCGTTGTAGGATCTCTCCATATCTACGGGCATAACCCTAATCCCAACAATAACCACCTTAACCCAACCCAGCCCTAACTTTAACCATAAGTAACCAAACAAAATAGGAGACTTTTTGTACATTTTTGATCTGTGGGGACCTGAAAACTGGCTCAGTCAACTTTGCTCAGTCAGCTTCTTCTTGACTGAGCTGTGAGTCAGCACACATTGTTGAACCTCCTTGTAAATACCCCCTTACCCCTTAATGGGGACATTATCCTGGGCACGGCTTCCAGACCTAACCCGCTGTCTGTAGTATGCTTCGACGCTGCCGATTCTCCGCGGGGCAACGCCTCCGAAACGTCATTCTCCAAAGCATTATTCTGTGATGACAGGCAAGAAAAGAAATTTCTCAGTGATACATCCCGCATTCCAATGATTCTCAACCTTTTTTGCACCTCGACCCAATGTTTACCATGCCAGCTCAGTCGGGACCCTATATCAAATGTAGGTTTAAATTAACGCTATGATCAGTCCGAGTCAAGTCCGAGTCAATTTCCCTATGGGCACAATAAAAAAAAAAAATATATATATATATATATACACACACACACAAACACACACACACACACACACACACACACAGAAAATAGTGATGTATCACAGAGAACCAGTTTTACGAAATGACAATTGCATTGACCCAATGCAAAGTCAATTCAATTGATCTTATGATGAATAAGCAAATGAATTATTAATAAGTAAAAGACTGCTAGCGGAGAGGGTACTATTACGCATAGGAAAGAATTATGTAAATATTTTAATGGAAACGCGTCATACTGGACCCGTAGATATATTGAATTATGTATCAGTTTTTCTCAGTGCAGATATTTTACAATGAATAGCAGATTGACTTGTCTTGTTAATACGACCGAAAGAAGATTTAACAGTAAAGATGTTTTGGATTTCCTACAACGGTAATCGGCCAGTATTAGTTTATTCCACTTGCCTCCAGAGTGACGGCATCGACCATGGTTTGTCTCAGAAAATTAAATACGAAATTCAGTAGCTTTTTCTTCCCTATCTCAGGATAAAATTTCAGAGGTTCATCTGATAACTGTTACGTAAAATCTATACCAGCACGTTTACAGCTGTATCATAAGCATCCACAAAACTGCTTTAGTTTTACATGAATTGTATTAATCAAAGACTAAACATAAAAACTGAAACTGATGCTGTTGATCTACCTCATTTCCTTCAACCAATCTGCTGGGCTCCACAGCCTTGACAACAGAGAATTTGGAACTTGTGCATCCCATAATAAGTTAAGCCAGCAAACACCGTGTTGGTGCAGGTTTATTAATGTTTGCTTTTCTCGTACGACTCTGAAATATTTTAGGCAGTCACATTCTTATACATGAATCCTGATACCGGAGCCTCTGTTGCTATGGACTCCTAACGTTGCCATGGGTCGTCGCTACAATAAATCTGACCTGATTGTCAGGTAGGTAGACTTACATAGGCTGCCTAGTCTCTAGAGCAAGTGGTCAGATCGACAACAGAAATACTTTCCAATTAATTTCAGTTGACGGTACCAGTCAATCGCTCAGTGTAAATGGATTCGAAATCAGATATAACAACATTAGACAAAAATGACAAAATTATCGACACGTAATTAGAACTGGAGTCGTGGTGACTCAGTAGTCATCATTGTCGCTTCACAGCGTTTTGGGTTTGAATCCCATCTCTGCTCTGTCTGCATATTTGCAAGCACTCTCCATCACACGTGGGGTTTACAAAGGATAATTAGCAAAACTGGCTGTTAACACCGATAAAGTAAGAATCAATATGAATAACTGATGCGTTATACAGACCAGAAAAGTGCTACAGAAAAGGATTATATTTCAATTTGTTTGACAGAACCAGCTATCCCTAGTGGACAGGTCTTTGTCCACAGATCATTCTCTAAAGAGGACTGAGTCCCCAGAATGGCTTCTAATGTTTTCCTGAATGACTGATTTAATCTGTTTTAGTATTGCAAATTTGTGTGAAAGTCTATAGAGATAATGCCAATATGTATTACTACGGTTAAAGGCTTGTCTTGATAGTGGAAAAATTCACTGGGTGAGAATGAAATTCCGTTATAGGCGAGTCCACTATATCGGGAGTTTACTGTATACTATACTATAAATTATAGCACAATACTACTATTCTTAGTGTACAGCAATGGAATACAAAACTCAGCCTATTGTCACAGGCAATAAGGCTCCAGGGATGGAGATCAATCAATGTCAAAAAAAGGGGAAGTTTTATTAGCTTAAAAACAGATAGCAGCTCTATTTGCGGCCCTCCCCTCTCTTCTCTCCCCCTTCTCCCCTTCTCTGCATTGGGTTTAAACATCACTGAACAGGACTGACTGGGGCAATTATGGGTTGTCCACTGTGCTTAAAGCCAACAGTAAGGAAACCATGGTTTCTGTTGGCATGCATGGTGCTGATTGCCCCCTGGTGGTGTGTGGCTAAATTGCAGCCAGCTGTAGCATCCTGCTACCTAATCAACATAACCTGAAATGAACCAGCAATTGGATTTGGGGACATCAAATTTTTAGAGGAAATACTTCAGGCGCCTGTGCTCTTGTTTTCATGTGTTTGATCAGAAAAGTTATAATAAAATATATTTTCTCCTCATCTTCTCATCTAAAAATAAATTAGACAATTATGGCCTGTTCATTTAGTTTTATTTTTTCAACACACTATGGCCTCTTTCATTAATAAGAATACAGCAAAATGTCCAGAAATCAATTATATTTCCCGGGTTCCATCTTGGCTAATAAACAGAGCACTGGATTCCTCCACATTTATGACACTCGGAGACACATCATATTTTTGCTACTTTAGAGCACTAGAGAGACAATCTGCATGGCAGCTCCTACAACACAGGGCTTCATTAATAAAATGGACACAAAGGGAGAGTCAGGAAACAAATGGACCATGAGGGGTTAAAACAAAACTAGCAAAACAAACCAAGGCGAGGAGCAACATCGGAAAACAACAATACCAACAGTGTCAAAGGAAGTGAGGAACACGAGGAACTACAATAACTAACATGGGATAACTGTATAACATGGGATAACTGTATAACATGGGATAACTAACATGGGATAACTGTATAACTATAATAACTAACATGGGATAACTGTATAACATGGGATAACTGTATAACTATAATAACTAACATGGGATAACTGTATAACATGGGATAACTGTATAACATGGGGTAACTGTATAACATGGGATAACTGCATAACATGGGCTAACTGTACGAGGCAGAGTGGTGCAGTGGTCAGCACTGTCACTTCACACCACTGGGACCTGGGTTTGAGTCTCCACCATGGCTCCATGTTTGTGGAGTTTGTTCTCCCCGTGTCATTGTGGGGTTTCCTCAGGGTTCTCTGGTTTGCTCCCCACAGTCCGAAGACATGCTGAGGTTAACTGGAGTTACCAAATAGTAAGTGTGCCCTGTGATGGGTTGGCGCCCCATCCTGGGTTGTGCCCTGTGATGTGTTGGCGCCCCATCCTGGGTTGTTCCCTGTCTTGTGCCCACAGGCTCTGGACCCCCTGTGACCCTGAACAAGATAAGCAGTTAAAAAAGATACGTGGATAACTATACTGACTACGCTTAACAATGACACAGCTAACACAGGACGACAGCCACAATGATATTAGCTGGAATTCAGCCTCCTGCTCACCTGGTAGAAGAAACTGTCACGGAGCCTGCTGGCCCAGCATTGACGCTGCAGTACCATCTGTCTAATGGCAGCAGTCTGAGCAGAGCATGGCTGGGCTCCCTCATGATTTTAGTGGCTTTCCTCCCTCACCACGCGGCGTAGGCGTCCTGCAAGGGTGGTAGCCCCCCTCCACTGTTTGGCGGACTGCACCACCCTCTGCAGTGCTTTGGGGTTGAGGGTAGTGCAGCTTCCATATTAGGCAGTGATGCATCCAGTTAGGAGGTTCTCAGTGGTGTATCTATAGACCTCCTGAGGATGTGGGGGCTCATGCCAAACCTCTTAAGCCTCCAGAGCTAGAAAAGGTGCCGTTGTGCCTTCTTCACTGTTGTCTTCAGTGATGTGTATTGTTCATGTGAGGTCCTCTGTGATGTGTATTGTTCATGTGAGGTCCTCTGTTACGTGTATTGTTCATGTGAGGTCCTCAGTGATGTCTATTGTTCATGTGAAGTCCTCAGTGATGTCTATTGTTCATGTGAAGTCCTCAGTGATGTGTATTGATCGCGTAAGGTCCTCTGTGATGTGTATTGTTCATGTGAGGTCCTCAGTGATGTGTATTGTCCATGTGAGGTCCTCAGTGATGTGTATTGATCGCGTGAGGTCCTCTGTGATGTGTATTGTTCATGTAAGGTCCTCTGTGATGTGTATTGTTCTTGTAAGGTCCTCTGTGATGTGTATTGTTCTTGTAAGGCCCTCTGTGATGTGCACAATGAGGAACCTAAAGCTGCTGACTCTCTCCTCAGTGGTCCCCTTGATGGAGATGGGGGTGTGTACTCCTCCCTGCTTTCTGAAGTTCACTATCAGCTCCTTGGTATTGGCAACATTGAGGATGAGGCAGTTCTCCTGGCAGTTCTCCTAGTTCTTATAACCTACTTCACATTAAATTTTAGCTGGAAGCGATCTCCTCATTGCTCAGTGATAATATCCTACAATATCAGATCGAAAAGATTACTGGGATTGTAACTGAGTGGAAGAACACTTTGCTTATTTATCATATTAAATTCTACTACTTTTGATTAAAAAAATAAGCAAGGCCACTCCCCCACCTTCATGGGTCCACCCAAAATTGCTGGGAGAACAGAGGGGGTCGATCACATGATCTGAATCCCAAAGAGGACAAAACTATTTATTTTTCAATACGGGGCAATAGTGCCATAAAACAACAAGGAATATTATTGAGCAAATAACTTTATCTCACCTGTGAGATGAACTCACGGTTTGAATAGTCAGATGATATGGAAAGTTTGAAAAAGATCCATACAATACTTTTAGAGTTACTGTGTTCACAAGACAAAGTATTTTCTACAGTTGCTATATGCTCACTTGCTGCAACTTCATTTTTTGGGACAATTGGTATTAAAAATAAAACCATGTAATGTTTTTTACTGAAGCATAATACTACTACTAATAATAATAATATCCATCAAATACTTTTTGACTTATCACATTCACAATGGGGGTGGCATGTTGGTGCAGTGGTTAATACTGCTGCCTCATACCTCTCGGACCAGGGTTCAAGTTTCTACTATTGCTCCATGTGTATAGAGCTTCCATGTTCTCTCTGTGCTGTTGTAGTGTTACCCCTGCCCCCCCAGTCCAAGAACAAGCTGAGGTCAATTGGAGTTACCATAGTGCCCATAGGTGTGAGTATAACCTGTGATGAGTTGCCACCCCCACAGCCTTGAATAGGATAAGCAGTTACAGACAATGGATGGATGGACATTCACAAAATTAAATAACATCTGCTTTCACCCTTCCCATTGCTGGCAATAAGCAGCTTCAATTTTGGGACAATTTGTCTGAAACTTTAATCAGTTCCATTATCACACCAATACAAATCCTCTGCTAAGTGTCAAAAGTTTTTGAGTTATTTCCTTAATAGGATCCAGGGTCAAAACTGCTTTTTTGCTATCACCATGCAGTTCTGCTTAAGTTTTGGGGCAATCTGTCTCAAAATTTAACCTGTTGCATGTAAGTACCCATATAATGCCTCTGAAAAAGATCCATCAAATAGTTTTTGAGTTATTGTCTTAATGGGATAAAATGTCAAAACTGCTCTTTTTGGGGCAATCAGTCTCAAAATATAATCAGTTCCAGATCCTCATCCATACAATGCCTGTGCAAAGTTTGAAAAAGAACTGTCAGATGACTGCTGCTAAAATCATATGTATTCCCAGAAGTCCAGGGAACACAATTAATTTGGTACATTTTCCAAGTTCAGGGTGGCTTACCTCTTAGGTTACTAGTTTCCACCTTTTTGCCACTCTATATGGGCCTTGCCATTTGGCAAGAAGCTCACTAGTGGAATCTAGGAAAAGAAGCAAGACCTAATTAGCACATCCATGGTGAGGAGCAAAGGTGGCCACCGGTGAGCCACAGGGAGCAGACAGGAGCCAAAAGCACTCCTGCTCACCATTATAAAACACTAGGAAGGTATTTAAACTCCCTGTTTCTGACAGACAGCACTCATTCACTGAAGCCTTTTACGTGCTTGAAGATCATGGTGAGTCTTGAGACTGAACAATTATTATTGTTATTTTATCTGAAATGAGAAATTACTCTTGGATCCATTTGCTGGGGCTGAAGGTCTGTCTAAATAAGTGACTTGTGCATTTCTTGTGAAGTCTGGAAATTCTAATTCATTTTGTGTTTACATGGCTTCAGCAAGTATACACAGAACAACATTGGGACAGCACTGTCATGACAGAATGACGAGTCGAGCCAGAGCACAGCCATTTGCTGCTGACTTACCAGGGAGTCATGCTGCACAAACAGAACCGGTTACATTGAGTCAATAATCAGATTAGTGTTGGCTCTTCAGGACCTACAGGTTTGCACCCCGCAGTGTCTCAGAGTTCATCTCCTGACCCTGTTTTCACGCCATCTGTACATATACCAATGCGCAGGTGTAAATAACCACCTGAAAGGTTTACTATTTTAGTTGAATTACCAGTTAGATTTTTTCAAAGCTATTTTATTTTTTGATATTGTCTAAAATGTTTTCCTATTAGTTGTCCGAAGTACAGAAGCCTTAAGCCATTCTATGCAATGAGGTAGAAAGGGGAGCTTTTATTTTGATAAAGGTCAACGGCAATTCTTTTATTTTTTCTCTGCACATGTGGAATCGTAAGGCTGCCGCACTCAAAGAACAGTGGTTACGTAGCCTACGACTATTGTTTATCGGTTAATGGACCCGTAATGAGGCACAAGCTCTTACGGTGGTTGTAGCTTATATATGTTTATGCAAAGTGTACTATGTTGAAAATAAAACTGTAAACTACACCAGCAGTCAAGATCATTGCCATCACATATTACGGTGATCCGTACAGCAGGACAGGGAGCTCAGATTAGCTCTGCCGCAATATCTCGATGAGTGTATGGGGTCCCTACCCCACTGCTCACTCGGGTCTGAGTTGCAGTTAAAGTCACTTCCCAACAGTCAAGGGTGGCCTACATTATTTCACACCTGACAGAAAATGCCCTGGAGGGGGTGACTGTCATCTAGGAGCAGAAGTCTTTGGTCTGCCGAGACAGATGCCTCAGAGCCAGGTGTTGGGGCTGTATTGTCGCAGATCTTCCCTAAGGACAGTGACGTCCATCGCCGTGCCTTCTTTTAATTACACCTCTCAAATGGAGAATAGGATCATCATGTGGAGAACTGAGAAATCTTAAGCTAGTAACCTTGAGTTTGCCTGTGAAGGTAAATGACTAAAGCTTCAACAGGCTTAGTGGGCCTTGTTTTTTCAACCAGCTTCTGCTTCACTCTTTCATATTGTCCAGGCTGCAAGAACACTAAAGCACATGATCTCTCTCAAAAATTCCGTAACTCAAAGTGAATCTGCAAGCCCAAACCCATTTTGTTCTCAGCACATCTCTTGAGGACACCAGAAGAGCACAGCTCACAGACCTCATCCTGGTAATACTCCTAGAGGTAGCTGTATGTTCCAGCCTCAGTGCACTCAGAGGTACAATGTTCCAGGTTGGTGGGTCATCTTTGGGTAGTTCCTCCAGAGATGTTTCTGGTGGCCTAGAATGGACAATGGTTGCAAAAAAATCTGCCCAGTGTGTATACCTGCCAAAAGTCACCCACCCAGAGGCTGTCAGGACTGCTCCAGCCCCTCCCCACTGTCCACCACTCATGGTCTTACATATCCTTGGATTCTGTGGACATCACTCTTGTGACACTTCTGTCCTGGTGCAAACTCACACTGTTTTTGTGCATGTTGGGTCACTTGAAGGGTGATCTGAGCTTCCTCTAGCTACCTCTGTAACCAGTCTCCAATATTCAGAATGTAGTAGGCTACACTTTGTCCCAAGGAATGTTTTGATGATGCTCTCCCTTCAAACGGTCATCCAATGTTGGCCAGTCATAAAGCAGCTCAAATTGTAAGAGCCCAGCAGAGGTTTGCTGCATTTCCCTTTGGGCAAACAGAAGGTAGGAAAGCCAGTTGTCTTATTCCCAATCAGTATCCATGATAAACTTCCACAACATCTTTTTCAATGTCTCAATAAATATCTGAACTAAACTGCTGTTTTGAGGGTCACATGGTGTATTCATCAGTCTTAGTTCCCAGCTATTTGTAAAGCTGTCCCTTTAGCTGTAAGGAAAAGTTAGTCCCCTGGTCAATGAATATTTCTTTTGAAAAACTCACTTGAGTAAAGAGCGGGACCAGCCAATGACTAGCTCAGGAGTGGTGACAGTTCTCAGGGTAAAGGCTTCTGCGAAACCAATAGCATGATGACACATAACGACGATCTTACTTTAATACTTACTTTAATACTTCTACTTTATACTTTAATTAGATCTACTTTAATTTTCTCCATTGGTCTCACAATATCCATAGCAATCTTTTTAAACAGAGTGGCAATAACTGATATGGATTGGAGAGGGGTCCAATGAGAACGTGGTACAGCACTGGTCTTCTGGCACTCTGGACAGGTCTGACAGTAGGATCAGACCTCCTTATACATGGCCAGCCAATAAAACTGCCTGTCCAGCTACAGATATGTCTTATGTTGGCCCAGGTACCTGACCAAGGGATAGTGCAAGCTGTGTGTAAAATCAGTGGTCTGCAGCTGGATGGTACCACCAACTGCCTGCTACCTTTTTTTTTGGATGAGGATGCCATCTTGAATAACATGTTTTGTGCTGATTTGATTTTCCACCATCACCAACTTCTCGTAAATAGTTTTCTGAGATATGTCCGACTGTTGAAGCATGGTTATTATCCTGCGGCACATCCCACTGCACATCCCACTTCACGTCTAACAGGGATTTCTGGCACCATAAGGGGAGTCAAGACACTTCTGGAGTCATCTCTCTTGTCATGATGTCCTGGGCTCCTTGACACCTCCACACAAGCCATCACACAGGTCTGGCAAGGGTAATAATCCCGTCTTTGCTTGTACACATGACGTCACCAGTCTAAACATCTGTAAGCGAAAGAGTGGTCTGTAGGTGATTCACTCAGGATTGGGGCTGTAATGGTAGATGTATTTGTGGTGCTTCATGGAACACCCCACTGATTTTTTTAAAAAGGCAAACAATTCGGGATGATTCGATTAATCAAGCAGAACTTCAATTGAGAAATTTGATTCAATATGAAGACATGATTCATGATATACTGAAAATAAACATGAATTCCCTTAATATTTCTTGGGTAACGTTATGAACCTTGGAAAACATTGGATTGTTTCAGTTACACTGGTTAATTGTACTAAACCCATTCTAGGGGCACTTAACTGGTATTTTTTCTTTCTATTCATTATATGTGTAATGTATCTTTTGTCTATTCGCTTAATTGTTGCTGTGTGACTTTGAAGTGTACAGCACTATGGTGAACACGCAGTGCTCTTGAAATGTGTGTTACAAATAAAATTTTAATTACTTACTAACAAAGATGTTTACTTCATCATCGTTTTTCACCTTAACTGGAAACAGCCACACTTCAAATTGTCTGTGTGTGGAGAAAGAGAGGTTGCTGTATATCAGTTTTTACATTCAAATCAGGGCCAAAACAATAACAGCATTTTTCCAAAACAGATATACACCAGACATCAGGTTGGATTTAAACAGTTTGCTTCATGTACACATTTTATGTTTAACCTTTGACAATGAGGAATTTGTATTATTGGAGTTTGAAAAATTTACAAGTGTAGTGTAGGGCTGACTTCTAATAGTCGAGGATTCGACGATTCGATTCGTAGACATCTGATTCGACTATGAACCTCATAGTCGAATAGTAGGAGTGTTATGTAACCAATGAGAAGCAGCACACTACAGGCCTGTAATGTCCGGACCGCATTTGTTAGCATTTACGGATTTATTGGCTCACAAATGCGCTAAGTTTAATTTTATTTATTTATTTT
>JAODJU010000046.1:18873437-18885548 GCA_026776725.1 Gnathonemus echidnorhynchus
TTTTTTAACTCTTTTGTTTGAAATGGAAAAAATCTAGCTGCTATCTAAAAAAAAAAGGTTCGACTATCAGTCGACTATGGCAAAATCGAACGAATCAGATTCGACTATGAAAATCCTTAGTCGAAAACAGCCCTAGTGTAGTGTGCATTGGAATTTTGCATAGAAATAAAAAATGAATTAATGAGTCAAGTTATTGTGGATGAACCTACTGTATCTCCTTGAGATTTTTTTCTCAAATATATTAACTGATCAACATGGTCCAGCGAATTAGCCTGATAGTTCCTGCTTCCTCCTGGCCCACTCATCCACAGTATGACTGTTAATTTATAAATTATATATTAATATAATTAATACATTTCAATTTTAAAAAATCACAAGTAAAAAATTTTCTGGCCCAAAATTCTGACCCAAACTTATAGTAATACAAAAACAAAAATTATCCATGTGATAAAGCCACTTAAATAAAATGTTAATAAAATTTGTTGGCATTTCGATATGACCACTAGTTGGCCAGTGCACTTCCTATTTGTTTACATGAATAACAAAAAACTCACCTCACAAAGTATGCTGATCTTGGCATTCATATCTCAGCAAGGCTTCAGTGATCGATGTCTGTTATAGTCCTTCAGTCTAAAAACAAGCTAAAATGACCAAAACACAGGAAAAACGACCCTTCTTCACGTGGCATCCATGATGTTGTCCATTTTGTGTAGAGGGTCCCTACCTCAGTGCTCCCTGCTGTCTGAGCTGCAGCTAAGTCATTTCCCAACCAAACCCATACATTTTAACACATGGATTTCACCATGTACACTGTCCCAGTAAAACAACAAGCCACTTACTTAGGTATAACAAGAGTTAAGGACGATACTTTAAACTTTACCCCAGTAAAAAGGCCTATCTAAACTGACATACACTGCAGTCTCCCTACACACTGACAACACCTCACTTAAAACTATTGATAAGATGCTATTTAATTTTATTTGGAAGATCAGGACTCATTACATAAAAATAAATGATAATGAACATCAATATTTGCGGGGGTATGAATTTCCCAGATGTTACTACAATCAATAATATCTAACTAACTCACTGTAACCCCTGTGGCGATATTGTCCTTGTTCTTTATATTGTTCTATGTTTGGTCAAAAAAAAAAGCATGTATATCGTCTATAAACACGATTCGCAGCGTTCAATGTGCAGCTCTTGGCCGACCGAACAAAATGAGCCATCATATGGGGTGACACGTTCCGGTCGTGGAACGGCAATGGTTCTCAACCAACCACCTCATAAGACAGGAAATACCGACCCTGTCCTTTGACAGACTTCTTGACCATAGAAGTAGCCAGTAAAAAGACAAGTTCAATGACATATTTTAAAGCTAGACTGCAGAAGACTTTGATAGTGCTGGTCGCTGTCGCAGCTGGGAAAGGTGGACACTCAGCGGGGGGTGTGGGGAGCCGGGAATGATTATAACTTAGGATACAAATCCAGGGATGGGTTTAAGCAGAAAATAAACTACAATTAAATACTGATAAGGCACTTTTTATACTTTTCTTTGCAGTTTTCAAGACTGGATAAACTGGACCTGGCATGGGTAAAGGTGACCAAACGTTGGCATTACTGAACTAATCAAGACAATATGTATACCGATCATCCCCAATGGTTAGAACTTTCAAAAGACTGTTCTTGACCACAGTATAGGTCAAATGGGACCTGTGCTTATAATACCAAGGGAAACCCACATTAGCAATTCTACGAGTGCAAGTTTATTTTTACAATTCGAGTTTATCTGTGTAACAAACTTTTAGAAGTCGGTCTGTGTTTGGTTAGTATCTCGTGACTGTCAAAATTTAAACCAAACCATGTTTGTGCATGTCCTGCGAGTTGTTTGGGTGTTTTAAGCATTTTATTTCAGGAAGCTCCTATTTGTGTGGCAAATGCTTTTTTTGTGGAAACACTTCTATTACTACTATATATAGGAAACACGGAAACATCACTGTTTTTTCAAATCAATTTTAAAAATGGTAATTAAAGTTTGATTTTAAGTTCAATGATTGAGTTTTTAAATGTTATTTTAGGATCCATGCAGTTGAATTTACAGATTTTCTGCTCCATGCATCGAGGAAATGAATGAATCGTTGCACAACTAAAAATTTAAAAACAAATTATTTTCCCTGCTGTCCCTAAATTGCACCTAACCATGAAAATCAAAACCAAGGTTTGTAATGAACAGTGAAAACCATTATACCTCTGTATAGGATCGGCAGGTCTCTCCACAGTACAATAGACAGATCATCCAATCCCCTAATGCAGAGCAGGTATTGAACAAAAACCACAAATGACTGACATCATTCAAAGCCAAGGAAAATCTGAGGGCACAAAGGGGACTGATTCAACTTCCGGGGACCAATGCCATTCCAGTCCCCCACTGTCCCCTGCCCCCTGCTTGGTGTACAATCTTTCCTGGGTGAGGTTCCAGGGTTCCCATGTATTTAGCAGTGGTGAAGATATGGAACATGGATGGATGGATATATGGACTTTTAATGGATTCAATGTGAAAACAAACATGGATTTTTCAATTCATAATTTTATTGATGGCAATTTACCCCATGGTTTTTACTTTGTCATTCACCCAGTAATAATCATGGCTTTTAATATTAAATTGTCTTCCTTATTATCCAAAGTCACCATAGTCCATTTAAACAAAAGATAAAAAAATATATATTTAACACTTTGTACAATACTGGTTTTGGTCCAAACAGAAGTGGATCAGAAAAGCCAATATACCTTTAGTTTTCAAAGGATTCCCAATTTGCATTTGTTTATTTTAAATGGATTCAGGCAACTTTGAATAAAGGGATTTACATAATAAAATCTAAAGACAAATGCCAAAAAAAGAAAATCGCTTTAACACTCACAAAAAAAATTCAAGTTCACAGATTTAGCCAAAAGAAATGAAACGGTATTTACATGTTTATAATAAAATACTCAAAGGTGAATTAAAGAGAGAAAGAAAGAGCAAGAAAAGGGGAAGAGGAAGAAAAAGCAATCATATGGAACTATAGATTTACAAAGTCAAGTTGAGGTCCTCTGCTCTCCTGGCTGCCCCACACCCAATGCAGCCACCCCCCCCCAAATCACAACATTCAAATGCTTTCAGTCTCAGTCAGTCCAACAGCGCACGCTCTATGCTCTACACGCACTCACACAGTCGTCAGCAGGCCGCTAGGGGGAAGGGGGGACAAAAAACGAACGAGAACACTGCCCGTCTCAGACCCTTGACAGTGAGGTCAAGCCAGACATTCTGCAGAGGATGCAGCGCAGTGATTAAAACGCATCAACAGGAATTTTCTACTTGTTGTTTCTCTTTTATTAGAAAAAGCCATGCTTGAGCCACAGCTGACACTGCCATTGTCTAAAAGATGGAACCCCGGCATCAGCCGACGGTCTGATTGAGTGTTTTTTTAAACTGGATTTGCGAAGTTTCACTTGTCCTCCTGTCCCAGGCCCCTCCACCATCTCCCTTCAGTTCAGGAACACGAATGCCAAAGAAGCGACCCCCCCCCCCCCCCCCCCCCCCCCCCAAAGAGGCACATTTTTCAGGCAGGAGCCCCTTCAGATCGCTCCTCTTCACAGGGCAGAAGGGACTTCGCTGTCGCTTGTGGCAAGGATTCCTATTTCCGGCGGCGCACTGCGGTTTTGATCTTCCGCCCGGAGATCGAGTGGGACCCTGGGGCAGAAGCTGATGCGGGGCTTTTCACCGACCTGGAAGACAAGACAGCAGGGGGGTTAAAGACCAAACCCAGCTACCAACATGCATCAGCCCTCATTAATAGAGGAGAAGTCATCTTACCCAATGTTGAAAGTGGGCCGGACACCGAAGTTGAACCCTCCAGTGGGTGCAGGGGGCTGGGTGCCAGGGGCAGCAGAGGCGGAAGAGGAGGCCCCGACACCACCAAAAGTAAAGACTGTACTACTGCTACTGGAGGCTCCGAAAGTGCCGGAGCCACCAAACTGGAAGCCTCCCACTGTGAGAAAGAATGGGGCCACAATATGACCAAGTGGGACACGAAGGACATGTAAGAGTACACAGGCAGAACAGCACAGGACTCCAGTACGACTACGGTCTAATCAGCCAGCTGCACCCATGCAGTGAATTACAGCGTTACGGAAAAGCTTCTGATGATGTCACTCCAAACCCACCTGAACCCGAGGAGGCAGTCGTCGACCCGAAAGACGGGTTGGCGCTGGCCGGTTGGCCAAACATGGGGGCAGGGTTGGCGCTAGGCTGCGCCCCGAAGCTGGGGGGCTGGGAGACCGGGGCCGAGAAGAGGGATGGAGCCGCAGAGCCGAAGGCGGGGGCACCGGGCTGGCTGGTGCCCTGGCCGAAGGAGGGCGTCTGTCCGAGGCCGAACGACGAGCCAGCCGGGGTCGCCGAGGATGCAGTAGCCGAAGAGAAAACAAACGGGGAGCTGGACTGACCGGGCACTAGGAGGGAAAGGTCAGGGGTCAAATGTAACCTGGGCATTTTTACAGGTGGGAATAAAACTTAACATGTACTAGAGGGCTGCGATACTGGAAAATACCCATGTGGTATGTGAAAGAGACCCAAACTCACCAGTGGAACTGCCTGCAGAGGGTGCAGCGGCTCCAAAGTTGAACGATGGAACAGCCGTTTGTGCCCCCGCGCCGAAGATGAAGGGCTGCGCAGGGGTGGGGGCGGCAGGGGGGTTCTGGGGAGTGGCCTGCATAGGACTGGGGTCCTGTTGCTGACCAAACACAAAGGTCTTAGCGGGAGGTGTCTCTGTGGAGACGCACTGTCCGAATAGGAAAGGGGCTGGGTTACTGCTTGGAACAGGAGCTGGGGCAGCAGTGGTGCTGGCCCCAAATAAGCTGGGGGCCGGGGTAGTAGAGGCAGGTTTTGTGCTGGCCCCAAACAGGCCGGGGGCCAGGGTGGTAGAGGCAGAGGAGGCCGGTGTGGTGCTGGCCCCAAATAAGCTGGGGGCCGGGGTGGTAGAGGCAGAGGAGGCAGGTGTGGTGCTGACCCCAAATAAGGTGGGAGCCGGGGTAGTAGAGGCAGAGGAGGCAGGTGTGGTGCTGACCCCAAATACACTGGAGGACGGGGTAGTAGTAGAGGCAGAGGAGGCAGGTGTGGTGCTGACCCCAAATATGCTGGGGGGCGGAGTAGTAGAGGCAGAGGAGGCAGGTGTGGTGCTGACCCCAAATAAGCTGGGGGCCGGGGTGGTAGAGGCAGAGGAGGCAGGTGTGGGAGTGGTGGTGGACCCTGCCGTGAACCCAAAAGCTGACTTTGATGCTCCTGAATCTAAATGGAGGGTGAGGGAAGAGAAAAACAAGAAAATGTTAGATCACAAGCAAAACCTGGGGGCTGAAATGGAGACGGGGAGCCCAGTGCTCACCTGCAGACGCCACCCCGAAGCTGAAGGACGGCTTGGGCTGCTCCTTCGGGGGGTCTGGCTTGTTGAAAGAGAAGCCCAGTGAGGGGGTGGGACTCTCCTTGGCTTTGCTGAACAGAAAGCCAGCAGAAGGGACTCCAGGCTCCTGCTTTTCCTCGGCCTTCCCGAAGCTGAATGTGGGGGCAGGGGCGGGGGTGGCGGTGGGGGCAGTCACCCTGACTCCTCCCTGGCTTGTCTCGGCTCCCTGGCCAAACAGGGATGCCGTCTGCGCCTGATCTTTGACGGGCTCCGCATCCACGGACTTCCCGAACGTGAAGGAGGTGCCAGGCTTGGTCTCAGTAGAGCTGGCCTCGTCAGTGGACCCCGACTTGCCCTTGAGGGTGGAGAAGCTGAAGGCGCCCTTCTCATCCGCTTGGGCCAGACCGAAGGAGAAGCCCTCTGCTGGGCACTCCTTAGCGTTACCGCCAGAGCCGAAACTGAACTTGAACCCACCACCTTGGAGTTCATCCTTCTTGCCTTCCTCAGTCTTTGCTGTTGAGGAGGCGGATCCGAACTTGAAGCCCTCTGGGGGGGCACTGAATTTGAAGCCCCCTAAGGTGGGATTTGCAAACTTGAATCCACCAGAGCTACTGGTGGTGGAAGAAGAGGCGGAGTTTGTACCGGACGAGGAAGAGGAAGGGAGGCCAAACTTGAATGAAGGCGGGGCAGAAGCAGCAGCATCAAAACCTGCGGGGGGGGGGGGGAGTATCCACAGCAGTCAGTAGGGAACGGGATGAACCGCGTCCCCAGTCAGATGGCTGGGTATCGCCCATGACAGAACATTCAGCACAACTCTATAGTATGATGTAATATCACTGTTGTATCCTGATGGGTAACGCTGCAATACTGAAATAATGGAACTCCTAAAATTTGAAACTGGACAAAATGTAATTAACAGGCTTCAACTGCCAACTACCATGGATGAGTCAGCATCTTGAATAAAGTTATTACGCAAGTCAACTCCAAGTTGCATAAACTATACATTTCTTAGTGAATTCATAAAGTGTGCATTTCTGTATTCAAAACCACAAATGTGGGGGAAAAATATAGACATTTGACTTGCACTGTAACAGCTGGACACTTCACTGCACTGCACTTAGCATAAATAGCATATTTTATTCAGTAAATACTGAAAAATCACTGCCCTCCAACTGTGAGTGGGGCGCGATTCACTGCCCTACCTTTAGGTGGCAAGCTAGCTCCGGGTTTGCCGGACTGGCAGGCCGCACACTGCAAGACGTCAGCCTTGTTCTGCACTAGGCACACCTCGCAGTCCCAGCTGCCTTCCGGCTTCTTGAACTTGTCCCCGAAGCCTGGAAGTGCGCCCCCTGTGGGCGCTGGGGTGCTGCCAGCTGCAGACGAGGGTGCAATGCTAGCAACTCCCCCTGATAGGATGGTGGCAGTGGAACATTAATGAAAACTCGCATAATCACAGTACAGAATAAAACCAACATCCATAAACACCTGAAGCATAGAGCTCCAAAACACTTCAAAAATACATTCTTATACATCTGACATTTCACAACAGGCGGGATTTCACCATCTTTGAAGCAAGTGATAAAATATCTGACCTCGTAATTGAAATCTAAATCCCCACAAATCTGGATCAAGTCCAAGAACGAGAAAGCCCCCTTTTAAAACTCTGTCAGATGGACAGAAATTCCCATGAAATTTAATTTGTATCAAGACTTCGGCCATTAATCAACAAGCCCCGGTATCGAGAATGCAGAAGCATGCAAAGATTTTTTCCCCAAAACTACGGAGCACTTTTAACGACCACAGAGGCTCCACGTAAATCTGGTCTGAAATGCGAGATTGCATCATACAGGCCTGGGTATGAACCTGGCACTGTTTTCTTAGTGTTAAAAATGGGTTTATCGGCAGTCAATGTAGCCAATAAATAGTGCTGGCCGTGTGGGATTATCTGTAATGAAAACCCATCTCCGCATGGCTTAAAATTAAAACGTACCACCAGCTTGACTTACAGACAGAAATAAAGCAGGCAGCAGCCCTGCCAGCGGGAACAGGAAGACCTACCTGGCTTCTGGCTCTGACAAGCCACGCAGGTGGCGTCCTGGGCCTTGTTCTCCACCATGCACGTCTCGCATTCCCACGACCCTTCTGGTTTCTTGAACTTGTTTCCGAAGCCCGCGAATCCCGAAGGCGCGGAGGTGGTGGTGGCAGCAGCGGTAATGGAGGGAAAGGTGGCGGTGGCAGTGGAGGCGCTGACGGGAGGAGCCTGGGCCTCTGTGAAGGCAGGCAGGGTCAGGCTGGGCTTCACTCCAGTCCCAGGCTTGGCCGTCTCACAGGCCACACATCTGACCACGTCGGGCTTGTTCTGCACCAGGCACGTATCGCACTCCCAGCTCCCCGCCGGAGGGGCGAACAAGACCCCGAAGCCAGCTGAGGAGGACGAGGCCGCGGAGGCCTGCCCTCCCTGCTGAGGCAGGGGCGAGGAGTCCATGCTGGGCCGCGTCGCGCCGCAGGCTGCGCACTTGCTGTCCGATACGCCGTTCTGCACCAGGCAGGTGCCGCAGCTCCAGGTACCCGGCGGAGGTCTGATGCCAAATCCGATGCTGGGGGCAGAAGCTCCGTCCTGAACAGATACGTCGGGGCCTGGGGAGCTCCGAGCCGTCGGGGGAGATGAGGAGAACCCTAGGGGTGAAGCAGAGAGGGCTGAAATGACTCAGAGGAACACTATCCCAACGCATCCATCCGAGCAGGGGCCAAATGCAGGAAGAAGGGGCATGAAAGCACAGGCGACCTGGACAGAAGGCCTGAAAATCACAGGGCCAATAGACACACTGACAAGCAGACACTGTGTGCAATTCACCCACTTACTGAGCCACCATGCTGGCCCACTCTTATTCCCACAAGCTGGCACATGCATAACCGAAGCAGCACTGCATGTGGTTTAGAATAATGTTCACAGGCCTCACGGGAGGAGGCCTGCCCTCACCTGGTCCCCTGAGGATGTCCAGCACGCTGCCCTGCTTTAGGACCTTGGCAGGTTTAAAGGGTCCCTCAAACTGCTCACAGGCTGCGGGGCCCCCCGGGGGCGAAGACTTCGCTGCAGAGACACGAGGCGGTCGGCGCGGGTTACGGCAGGGAAGGCAAAGCGCCAGATTTAAGGCGGCACACCACCTCTGACCCTTCGAAAGGCTCACCTGGCGGCACCAGCGCCTTTCCATTGATGTTAGGGGGGGCGCTTTTCAGAACCGGAGCGCTGAAGGTAAATCCGGACTGTGGGGAAGGAAGGGGGGGGCGGATGATAAACACACTGCTGAAGCCTGCTGTGTCGTTACACACGGAAGATCAGACATCTTCACACACATCACACACATCTCCTGCTCCCCAGCAAGCCTCAGCTCCGGGGCCTGTTTAATCCACCGCTGGCAGCAGCAGGCCTCCACAGGTACGACTGCTAGCTTAGCTTCCGATGGAACGCGGCTGGCGGAGCAGCAGAGTGGACCAGGCGGCCCGCTGACTGGCTACCTTATTCCGGCACTTACCGCGGAGGGAGAGAGCACCGGTGGGCTGGAGGCTGCCGCTTTGACGATGGGAGAGGAGAAGGTGAAGGGAGGGTTGGACGACAAGGGGGTGAGCTGGGAGGAGGGGGAAAAAAAAACCCAAACCAGAAAGGGGTCACATGGAATCTGGGCAAAACAAGCTAAGAGGAATGCAAACTCTGACAGAAAGCTATGACCTCCATAAGGAGGCGCAGGAGGCACCTCGCTCTACCTTGCTAGAGAGAGGTGTGCTGGGAGCCGGGGCGATGGGCGCGGCGCTGGAGGCGGTGGCAGGCGGGGAGGAGAAGCTGAAGGTGGGCAGGGAGAAGGTGCTGATGGGGAGAGAGACGGCTGGCAGCTTGGGCTCCATGATGACCTGGGAAATGGGGCCAGGAGAACAGTGAGGGAGGTGGGAGAGCAGCACGGACACAGCCCCGCCCAGCAGGCCTTTATCACACCCCAAGTATGCTTCGCACGGCAATTTAAAAATAATGTGTATTTGTGGAAGCTGCAAATTTTGTGACCATGTAATGTTTGTTGTGGAATGCGTGCTTCGTTAGTGTGTGACAGTGTTGTGAGAATTTTTGGCTTTCCCCGTCTGAGCCGCGACTAGTCTTAGACCTAAACCACCCATGGCTGCTAATAAAGAGCAACTTCCATTTTAAAAAAGAGCTGTCATCTCCTTTATTAAACATATTGTGCACGAGTCATTCTATTTGCACTCTGTATGTGGGTCTGCTAAATCAAAAACATCCTGCACCGGCTAGTTATGGTATAGAACGTATAAGCTGGCGGTGCTGTTTTCAGTACGTCACACATTGTTCCCGCTGACGCATTGGATTCCGTTTTGTCCGGACGTAGTTTAAAGCGTACGGCCACCTTAACAGCTGCTTTTAGTGCCAAATCCGGTCCGGTCGGTGGTGTGTGTGTGTGCGTGTTTAGTCAGGTGACACGCGCTCAGGGTTCCAGTCAGCAGTGTTTGAACATCCACACCTGCGACGCAAACAGTGGCCGGCCCAGTGACACTGGGGACACGCAGCGCTGATCAGGCGTGGGGGGGTCAGCTCACCTCCTCATCAGAGCGCCTAGAGGAAGGCCGAGTCGTCCTCTCTCGTTTCATCTTGCCACCTGCTCCCCCATTGCTGTTGGCCATGGGGGTGCTGGACAGGGGGTACGCGAAGCTGCTGCTGCTGGGGGGGGGGGGGGGGACAACAGAGACAGTTTTAGCTTAACGGTCCCAAATGCCAATGCTTAACTACACTCGATTTAGCTTTGCTTGTTATTTTTCTTCCTAGTCAACACACCCAGCTGTTACCCGATAGGACACTAATGACATAAACAGATGTGCACGGAACTGAACGCTGCAGCACTGAGCATGCAGCCCGGGGACTGAACACGGTGGGCAAAAGGGACTCACCTTCGTGGGGCTTCAGAGATGTCGCTCAGGGTGGATGGGCCAGCGGGCTGTAGAAGGGGAGAAAAGGCAACAAAGAAAGGGGTGAGGAAATGTGAGCCACAGACGGCGGCTGCGGCCTCTCATGGCCTGTGGGGGGCAGTGGCGGCACCCAGTAAGAGAACTAGCAAGCCTCAGTGCCGTTAGAACCCATATACTAGGGCCACATCTGACTATATTGAGGCCCGGATGATTTGGGGGAGCATAATGGCAGAGGTGGGACATTTCAGCAAGGGCTCTGCCAGCTGGGGGGCAGCAGAATCAGAGGTAAACAGGAACAGGTGCGCGCGCTTCACTAAGGTCTCAGTGAGAACATCCTGCCAAAGGTGTGGGGCACATCTGCTATTAAAAACCACCAGCCAGCGTGATCAGCTTTCAGGGGCTCCACGAGTATGTGAGTAGCATGGCTGGACAGAAGGGAACAGGCAGGCAGCACACGCTTGTGCGTGAGCACGTGTGAGGGTGTCCATGCGAGGGAGGTGACGCACCGTGTCCCTGACGCTCCTCCTGTCCAACACGCGGCTCTGACTGCCGCTGGGGGTCAGCGACGCCCTGAAGGACACCGTGACGGGGACCATAAGCCTCTGCACAGGGGGTAGCGGGGAATCCACCTGCATGGGGGGGAGGGGGGTGCACAAAGCAGACAGTAACAGTTCAGAGGAGCCCCGACACAGGCATTCAGAAGGACTCCGTCCCGCCCCAGAGCAGCCGACTGCTCTCAAATGGGGCATTGTGGGGAATTACAGAGCTGTCGACAGCTGTGGTGGATTCAACATGAGCGGGTGCATATGGACTGGGGCGGGGGGGGCAGCTGCCAGGCCCCACAATGGCCGACTGTCTCCCAAACCAGCATCTGGAGGCGCATGGGCCATGGGCAGAAGACCTGGGTGAGGATCACAGCCTACCTTCTTCCTCTTCGACTGGGAGGGAAAGGCATCCAGATCAGGTCTATCCAGTGACTGCAGGACAGAGGGGGACAGGAAGGCGTGAGGACAGGGGGGTCACGGCGGAAGCACGCAGCTCCCACCCCCTGAGAACGGCAGGTCTTAAGGAATGGGCCACCTACTTACTGTCGACAATGGCGAGGAAACGGACGACGGGATTCTTTTAGCGTCCTGTGAAGTAAAAGCAGTCAGTGCCATCGAACGACTATGCAGGGGGACCCAGGGTTCAGAGAGGGCCGACAGACATACGGAGATTTACGCAGCGACATAGAGCGCTACATCTACAGCTCTATGGGGCAGAACGACTTAGTTAGTCCAGGAACATCACCATCCGGGGCCCCCCAGTGCCACAGGCAAGGAGGGACACTCACCGCCAGTGGGCTGGACATGCGCTCCAGGGACAGCAGGATGCGTCTGGCTGTGGCGCTGGTCACCCCGCACGCTTGGGCCCCCGCCGGCTTGGCCTTAATCTGCCTCTTCACCGGAGCCTGGCAGAGCAAGAGGCGGGGGGGGTAGGGGGGGGTGTCATTCATTGCCAAGCCGGCATGCCCGCCCACTTTGCTGCCACAGAAGCCAAACACTCTCAGAGGACTGGCTCTCCTGTCCCGCTTTCGCCTGATGACCACACAGCAGGTGCAGCTCCCCACTACAAGACCCCACTGCCGCCCCTCAGGCGACAGGCACATCTCCGCAGAACCGGCTCTCAGTGCCGAAACATGGCCATCCTGCTGGCCTACAGCACCCCCAGCCCC
>JAODJU010000046.1:18885636-18904447 GCA_026776725.1 Gnathonemus echidnorhynchus
CCCCCAGAACCTGGGATAGAGTTAGACGGCAGCCATTGGGTGAGAAAGGGGAAGATACGGAGAAAGGAGGAGGAGCCCGATTTAAAGAACCGGGCATCCAGAGCTGAGGGGCACCGCACTGTGCAGTTGGAAGGCCCTCAGAAGAGAGAGAGAGAGAGAGAGAGAGAGAGAGAGAGAGAGAGAGAGAGAGAGAGAGAGACCCACCTGGTAGGGGGTGCCGGGACGCGCGCGGGCGCTGGAACGGGCGGCTGCTGCCCCCCCATAGGTGGTCTTGCCCGGGTAGAAGGGGGAATCGCCAAGCTGGCTGGAGTTCAGCGCAGAGCTGTTCATCAAGGACTGGATATCAGGCAAAAGGAAACAGCACAGTTATAAAGAGTAGGGCGATAACCCCGTCAATGACAGGTTAGTCAGGGCAGGACCTAAGGGACCCAAGGTCAATGGCCGGGGGTGACCAGGCTGTGTGCAGACAGTGAGAGGCTACTGAACAGCACGCCGCTCTCATTCAGCCTGACTGATCAGCACACACCATGTGCGATTACAGTAACAATTCATTCAGGCCGCACAAGGGGCCCCCTCAAGGGGGATCTGGACACTCAACAGCTGCTGCGTCGACAATGGGCTACACATCCCCTCGGCTGCACCCAGCCTCCGAGTGTGGGAAACCCACACGGCGGGAGCCAAGTACGGCCCGATAAGCAGGGCACAGGCAGCAGGACGCTGCGAGGATAATCGCAGATAATCACCCCCGTGCCGCTCGGAGACACAGGCCACACAGGAGCTGCTGTGATAGCTGCACTGAGCGAAAGGCCGAGCTTTCGCCCAGCAGTGGAGACAGTTTAACAGGAGCTTCACACTCATATTTCACCCATACGCTTACAGTTATTCCCTGTTAGCTATGAACACCCTCTCACTTTAAGAGAGAATCTGCTAAAACAGCAGGGCTGGCCTACCCAATGGGCCTAGAGCACACTTAACAAAATAACCAGCAGCTAATACAACCAACCGGATAACAACCAGGGTCATTACGCCTCTGGTTTTTGGCATCCAGCTGTAATCTGCCCTTAGCCAGCATGCTTTTGGTTCCTGCTCCTCCCTCCATAATCATCGGCACTGAGAAAAGGAGCGAACACGGCGCTCAGACTTACGGCGGAGGACGTCCCGAACACAGATAGGTTGAAGGCGGGCTTTTTCAGGGTGGGCTGGGCTGGCGGGGGGGCAGCATGCGTGCGCTCATTCTCTGGGGACCACAGCAAAGGGAGCGGCACGGGTTTGGAGGTGGTCATGTCTGCAAGGGGACACAACAGGGCTGTGACTCGTCACTCTCCCACCACCCACGGCAGAGCTAAACCCGCCTAAACTCACAGTCCCGTGTTACCCCCACACCCTTAAGGACCCACCTTTATCTGACGCGCGTGACGAGAAGCCACTCGTGGTAGAGATGTTGTCATCTTCGTGCTGGGAGACAGAATCCTTGATCTCCTTCACCAGGGAGAAGCTGGATGGGCCCCCAGGGAAGGACATGACAGACGTGGAGGGGTGCGTGAAGGGGGTGACTGGGAAGGGGGCCGAGGACGTGGAGGGCTGGGTGAAGGGGCCCCCGGGAAAGGGCATGGATGATGTTGAGGGTTGGGCGAGGGGCCCAGGGGAGCCATCTAATGCAGAGAAGTGCAGGTGGGAGCGACTCAGGGGGGGTCTGGCCAGGACGTCCTGGAAATTGAGAGCTGACCTACTGGTCGAAGGTTCTGGAAAGGAAAAGGAAGATGCCTGGGTTACATCAACCAGTAAAACGTTTGTGAACATCCTGCGCTGAGCTGCAGATGGAAGCCGGCAGATGGAAGCATTCTGGCTAAGGTGACGAGCAGTACCAGGAAGGCCCAGACAGTGAGGGGCAGACCCAGGGCCACGGGCAAACCATGTCATTGTAACACTTGCAAATGCAACATTTCATAAACATGGTGCTGCAGCATTAAAACTGTACTCACCCGCGCTGCTCGTGCTCGGCTCCGGAGTGCCCCGCCCATCCATGACAGGACTATCCCGCTCGCAGTTTTCAGTGGACGTGTCCTGGGTGGGGGGCCTCCCCAGCGTGCTCCCATCCCCACCGCCAGCCTCCCCATTCCTGAAGTACTTCTGCAGCCAGGAGGGAACGATGCTCTTCACTGTATCTGTAACTCGGCTGATCAGGCCTGAATGCTGCGGAGCCAATGGGGAGGAGACAGTCAGTGGAGAGAGACGACCGGCCCCCCGCGGGGAGGAAGATGCCTGCGCAGCCCGAGCAGGTGAGCCGCTCATCAAACTCCACAGCGAATGGGCCGAGGGGAAAAACTGAGCTCTTTTTCATTCACCATTTCCTGTATGTGCTTTTAAAAAATAGCTAACGGGACAAGAAAAACTGAAAATAACTGTAGTTAAGGGTCAGCAGAGAGAAGTGAGATGAGCGCCGTTACGCAGAGGGCGTCAGTACTTAAAAGGAGACAAACAGGCCAAGAGTCGTTCATAATAAAACATGACACATTGTGGAGCGCGCACACACACATTCATACAGTCAGAGTACACCCAAGGATTAACAACTCAGAGGTAGACCAGGTAGAAACAGGCTCTTTAAAAGCTTGAGGATGAATGCAGCCAAAGCCTGGAGAGAGGGGGAAGTGGGCCACTCTGCTGGCTTTCACACGGGGCCCTGACAACCCCTGACAAGGCGCCTCAGAACATGCCTGCATTTCATAGTTCAGGAAGATCCTCACAGCATGGATCTGTCCACACCTCAGCCACAACTACAGACTGCATGACTCACTGGCAGATCACTGGTCAAACGAGGACTACACCTGGAGATCACACTATGTAAATGAAGAGTGAACATCACCACCGAATCTGGATCTTTGAATCTTGCCTTGATCATGTGACTAGCACACCCTCATAGGTGAGAGCACCCCGTGCATGTGTGCGTCACGATCATGCCTGTCGCCTGGCAAAGTAGTCACTTAAAGCCACCATAAGCCCCAACAGAATGTCTCACCGAGACAGAGTCCCCTGCCTCCCCCTGAGCAAAGCCGCAAGACAAAGACCTTTGCAGCAACAGCTCGGAGAATGAGCCTCTAAAAAAGGGGGCTGCCACCTCAGTGATTACTTCAGCTAGTTGGCAGCCAAAGAACACGCTCAGAATGGTAGCGAGGCCCACGGAAATGCTACTTAATGGGAGACCTGACGTTTAAGGAAAGAAACCCCAGCCACCTTTCGGGCTGCCGTCGCATTCCAGCGTGTAACGTGTCCCAACAGACACCTGAGTAACGTTACGCACTCAGGAAATGATGCCGACGTCAGGCCACCAGTAAGCCTGTGGGAACACTTTCCCGGACGGAAGCGATATCCAGCATGCTATGGCAAGTAATCATGCTCACGTTAGCTGTGTTCATTGCAGAGATACTCTGATCATTTCCCATTAAAGAAAAGTAAATCAATACAAAACTTAGAAGAAAAAAAAGCGAGGACCCTCCTACTCAAACGAACGCATCGAATGGCAACAGTCAGGTATCACAGTGCATGACCTTTGCCAAACACATGATAATCCGGGTGAAGGTGTGCAACTGACATGGTTTAAAGAAAGAAAAAAAAAAAAACACGTGGTAAAGGGGAGAACCCCCCACCCCCGACTCAGGCCCCCAGCATGTGGGCTCTAATCAGCACCCCACAATGTACACCTCCTTATCTTGAGGAGAACTGCTGTACCCCTCCTCCACCCCCCACCCCCATCCTTTCCGTCTGCACACAAACAAGAAATGGTCTTGCGTTAGCCATACCAGGGGCTTGGGCTGCCACAAGGAGGAGGGCCATGGGGGGAAAACTAAACAAAGAGGAAGTGCCTGAGCCTTCAGTCCCTCAAATCTAAGTGACAATTTACACCCCTAAATAGGGAAATACCAAGATGAACAAAATTCTGCTGAAAAGCCTGATCATCAGCCTAGTCCTTCTAGAACAGTCAAGAAATTAAGACATCCAACCACATGGCAAAGACCCAAAAGGGCATTTTCAGAACATGCTGCAAAAGGTAAATATGTTTGCTTTTAAGTTTCATGGTATGATTGGAGCAAAGAGGGGGGGGGATGCACAATCAGCACATTTCCCCTCCTTCACCACAAACTATTTCATCTGCTGTCCCTTTAAAGTTTTAGGGAGGATTTTGTATGGAGTCATAGCCACCCAGAACCAGCAGCACAATGAAGTGGGAACGATGAAGACGTTTGCTGAACCAGGGAAAACCGAACCAAGTCAGTACCACTTACAAGTCTGCAACAAGGAAAATGACACTCATGGCCAAAGTGACGGTGTCTGTGAGGACAGCGAGCTGCAAGTCACTGTGCACAAACATGCACAGGCTCTCTTCGCAAATGTGCTGGACTGTGCTGCATGGAAATCCACAGCAAAATGCAAAGGTCCCCCAGAGGCAGCTCTGCCATCCTGTTCTTCAGAAATGCAATTTGCCTAAATGTCTCTAGTACGCCAGGCATCGGATGCAGAACGTGAAAGACTTCAGTGTTTTCAGGTAAGAAAAGCCACAGACTGGATGCAACATTGTGCATGTGCTTTAAACTCATTCATTCCAGTGACACAGATCACCAGGCCTGTAATGTATGATTCAGAAAACAGCCTGGTAAGATAAATACAGGCATTTAAGCCGGACTAGTTCACAGGTAAGTGAAGGATAGTGTTTTCTGGCTCCGGGTACTTTAAACATGAAGCCAGATGGGACAGCTTGCAGTACTGAAGAGAATGGAAGTAGTTATCGATAAGCTCTTAGTGATTTTACAGAAAACAAGGATTCATTCAGCCTAATTTGCAAATATAGATGATACAGGAAACAAAGTAACCTATTTATAAATAAAAATTCAAATTATTATTTTCATCCAGATATTTTTTTACTCCATATTAGCAACAATACCCAGGTGTTTAACTGGAATAGGTGGACACGTGTGATCAACAGTATCTTTTGTGTTTAAATATCAACAAAGTTACAATAAAAAGAGGATGTATTGAGTTTCCGACGTATTATTCGATTTGTTAGAAAGGAACAATTCGACATTAGATCAATGGTTTCAGCTCAATAAATACTAGGTTATACGGACAAAGCTGAAAGAAGGTGGCGAACGTGACACACCGGTAACGAGAATTAAATTACAGGGAATGCTACAACCACAGGGTCAGACCAGGGCACACAGATAGGATACCCCATGTAACTGTGAGCAAGTCCAGCAGAAGAGACCGACTGTTAGACCCAGTTACGGGGTCCCTGTCAGTACATCTATCCAAGCCGCCGAACCACATGCTGATCGAGGAGCAGATTAACCTCCCCCATCGCCATCAGAAAAGCACCGATACCACTACACGACGCAGGTGGACGCGTGCACAGGCCTTCATTACACCGCGCTTCCTTATGACCGGTTTATTTTTCAGATTAGCATTATTTTATACCGGTTTAATTGTTTCCATGGTTGCCTCGCTGTCTGGTCAAATAGTGTTGTGGGGGCCGGGCTGCGGACCATCGGATCCGGTCACCCATGTGGGGCCTGGAACCGGTCCAGTTTCCCTCACGTACGGCTATACTTCCCCACTCGGTGTGTCGACAACCCGCCATCGTCCGAGCAAACTCCCGACGAACAACCGGCGGCTAGGCTAGGCTAAGCTAAGCTAGGCTACGCTAGGCTAACGTGGCCACACTGGCACAAGCATCCCGAAATACGTCGACCGCGACGGAGACTGACAGCGGCTGTTAGAACCGCCACACTGCTGCGTCCTTTAAAACACAGGCAGCTTTCTCCAGAGTCGCCGAACCGGTATCCCTTCCCCGACGATTCAGCCGAGACGCCCGCGTCGGCCAGCGAACACAGGCCCGAAAAGCCGAGCGGCACGACCAGGCCGCGCCGCGTCTCCGCGGGAAAAAAGAACAAGCGACACAGCTGCAGCCCCCACCAAAGTACGCCACTGTGACCGTAACGACGTTAAGTTATCAAAGGCCGCGCGTTCAACTTACCTGGTTGCCTTTTGAGTACGGTTTAGAAGCGATGTGATACCTCCTGGATCTGATTTTCCCTCCTCCTGCGGCCGCCATGGTTAGTTTCTAATCACTGCTCTATACCGAGGCGCCGGATAGAGTCCTGTCAGTACTCCAGCGCTCAGTCCTCCAATATACCATCACGCCCCGCGCCCTATCTTCAAACATCCGAGAGCGCGCATGTGGGGAAATGAAGTTCCGTCGGAACAGAAACACTGTATAACCAACAAAAGAAGTAGCTAACTAGTTGAGTGACTTGCAGTGAAGTGAGAAACGGGGCTTTGGAAGGTCGAAGCAGTAGAAATAATCGGTAGGAAAGAAGATTCGATCTTTCGAAACGTTCGAAATGTCACCTCACAGTGACATCTGGTGGTCAGATGGCAGCCCAGTAAATCTTACTATAAATTTTCTCGATAGCTTTGGAGCATTTCTCAAATGACAATTAACATTTGTAAAACAACAAGTGTAATCCCCACACCATAATGTCACTTCTGCAACAGAACATAATTTCTCATTGCTTCACACATATTTCCAAATATTTTAGTACGTATATGCAAATGATTTTGTACATGCATATATATCTAATCGTTTTGACTCTTGGTTAAAGGATGCCGATTGTACTTTTCATTTTGGTGGCACTGACTAATTTGTTATTGTAATTGTAGTCTTACCATATGTTATGTGATGGTCGCATTTCCACAGCAATTCCAAAACTGTCCCATGCAGCAGAACTGAGTTGTTTTTATGGCAGGGGTGGCAAACCTGATCCGTGGAGAGCTACTGTGGTTTCAGGTTTTTGGGATGACCTCTCAATCAAGTGAAGTGAAGAGTTGCCATTGTTGACACACTACAGCACAATGTGTCCCCTGCATTTAACCCTTATGTGACATCATGACATAGCAGGGGGCAGCTAATGCAGTGCCTGGAGAAGGTATATTGCTGGCTGGGGATTCAAACCAGCAATCTTTTGCTTACAAGTGCACATCCCTAACCATCCGGCCACCACTGCATCAATCACCCAATAATAAAGCAATGGTTCTCAACTCCAGTCCTGGGAGTTGCAAGAGACAGCAACCAGGGGTCTGTGACCCCAGTGTGTCCACAGGAACTTGACAAAATGTGTCGTTGTAATGAAATGGAAACATATTGTAGGTAGAGGGTTCCTAGATCTAATCTTTTAGAATCCATTGGACCAGGCAAATGTCTTCAATTGCCCCAAACTCTAGTTCTGATGCTTGCGTGCCCATTGCAGGTGGCTCTGACGGTGGCATGGGCACTCTGATGGGCCTGTCGCCTGGCAGCACCATATTCTGCAGGGCTGAATGCCCTGTGTGTTGTGACACATTACTCCCCTGATCGTCATCAAAATTATCTGCCATTTATGTGATTTGACTCATGTTGTTTTGTACCAGATTTGATAGCTTTTGTTCACATCCTGGATTAACAAGTCTTGGCCAGCCAACACCCTACACTCTCAGAAAAAAGGGTAAAAATTTGTAGCTTTGCTTGTCACTGGGACTGTATCCTCAAGGGTCTGTTAATTGTACCCTTAGCTGTAGGTAATTGTCCATTTTAAGGTACAGAAATGGACTGAGGAACATTTCTGTACCATTGATGGTACATTAATGCTGTTTGTACCTTTGTTATGTTCCTCAGAGTTCATTTCTGTACCTTAAAAGGCACAAGTAGAAGGGTATAGCCCCAGTGAGAACCAAAGGTACAAATATTTACCTTTTTTTCCTGAAAGTGTATTGGTGGATCATAGTTTTTCCCTCCTCGAGCCTCTCTGAGTAAGTACTCAGCATGGCTGACCGTGAGCACTCTACAAGCTGTGCCCTTTCACAGATGCTCTGACCCAGTCGCCTGACCATAATGATTTGGTTCTGGTCACAGTCACTCAGATCTTTATTCCATTTCTTCTGCATTCAACCTGTCAACTACGAGTACTGAATATTAGCTTACCGTCTGCTGTATCCCAGAACATTACATGCACCATTTTTTGTATCTGCTTGGAACTTGTCCCTTTCAGGAATGAACCCCCGTTAAAATGATCACTATGTTAGCACCTGCGTAATATGATCCATGCTTCAATGAACACCATCCATACAGTGGAGTATAGAAGTGGCAGCACCATGTTATGTGGATTCTTTTAATCTTAAGGAACTGAGCATTTTGTCAAATCAAAGGGAGATATTACAAAATAAACCTGCTTCAATTTGCAAAAAAAAAAAAAAAAAAAAAAAAAATCTAAAGCTTAAGGAAAAAGTTAACCTTTCAGCAGGACCTGATTCTAAACACCAGTCCAAAGTAATACAGGAGTGATTAAAACAAGAATAAAAAAAAGGAATGTTCTGAAGGGACCAAGTCAAAGTCCGGTCTGAGTCACATTGAGAACCTGTGATTTTCTTTGAAAATCACAAATAACATCCAACCAAGCTCAGGGATTTGGAGCAAGTTTGCCACAAAGTGTGGGCAAAATCACTATCACTCCTGAACAATGTAAAAAACAGATTGCTATTCACCCCAAAATACTCGCAGCTGTTATTACAGCAACAGGTGGCTGTTCCAAATACTATTATGTATTTTACGCTTTTTGATTTACTGAGAAATAATTGATTTTGACTTGGAAAATTTACTCTGAGACTATGAGTTTGCAATAAAAATACTGACAGGAAGACTATGTTTAAGTTTCACTTAACATAATTTATGTAGGCCTATCAGCCATATCTGATCATTTTTAGGGGAGGTTGAATACTTTTGCAAAACTATATCTTTTAGTATTATTTTGGACATATTGTAAAGTAGGGACAATGACTAGGAGTAGGCTGCTAATACCATAAATGTGTATTGAGTATGAGTATTTTTTCCACAAATAATGCTTTGGATATGCTTCTATTAAAAGCAATTTTAAGTAACACTACGTATTATATAGTATGTTATTTTATAGTATGTACTACGGTATACTTTACATTTACTGAAGACTTAAAGTGAACAGCTAAGGATAATAAAAATCACCGCAAACTGAGGCTCCGTCAGTTAGTGTTGCCTGCACATGTGGAAGACAGCCTTGAATTTGACTGTTAAATGAACTGTAGCCATATTTTAATGCAGAGCACGATATTTGCATATCACACAATGTACCTTATATACAGGGATGGACATAACTGGTACGCAAGTACGCATTCACCTTTAAAATCGATACGTGCGGCAATCGATTGTTGTAACGCTGAATGCGTACGTATTTTATGTATATTTGCGCCGATATGACAAGAAATTATCGCGCATTCTAACCTTTATATGCTAATTCGTACTTCATTTGCGGAATAGAAGTTAAAATGCGCGATAATTTCTTGCCATATCAGTGCAAATGCACATAAAATACGTACGCATTCAGCGTTACAACAATCGATTGCCTCACGTATCGCTTTTAAAGGTGAATGCGTACTTCCGTACCAGTTATGTCAGTCCCTACTGTTTATATATATATATATATATATTATATATATATGCCATGAACTTATGGAACCGATTACGTACAGCTTCTGCTGTGTGTTTGCAATGTGCTTATATGTTAGTGCATAATGGAGGGAAGCAAATAAAACCATCACTCTTTGGATTGTAAACGTTCTGTATTCTAAAAGACTTCTGCATCAATTAAATACAGTTGACTGATATCTTATAAATTACAGTTCTGTACATTATAATATAGTAAACACTATTTTCAGATAGGGCAGTGTTTCCCCAACATGGTTCTCGGAGGCCCACTGACGGTACACATTTTCGCTCCCTGCCAGAGAGTCTACATAGACTGTCTGTGGATCCCTGAGTACCTGGTTGGGAAACACTGCCATAGGGCTTTATTTACAAGTCCTCACCCAGCAAAGCAGTTTCTCTCTCTTATTTAAAGGTACAGGGCATTTCCCATCAAACTACTTGTTAAACGTCACACCAAGCTAACCAATCATTCTTCTCCATTCTCGGTTCCACAGATCTTTACACCAAAATAATTCATCCAAAAATATTAGTTTTAAGCAGAGTGCAGAAGATTTTACATAGTTCTGAATATAAAAGACACACACACACCCATACATGTGGACATTATAAACATTTTCTGACACTGCCCCTCTCCAGCAGACATAATTGCCAAACAATTTATAGACATGAGTACCTTTATGACATCATGATGACACCATAGTTTGTCACTCGGTAGCAGCTGAATGGCATTTCAGCCACAGCAGCTCACCACCTCAGTGCTACAATGATTTGACACGTATGATGGACATGGCCCACCTATGGTTGAGTCCGGCTTCAGGGAACATCCATGCAACAATCAAGAACCCCTCGTGTTTCCGTAGCGACGGGGCTTTAAGGCAACGAAGCCATCAGACTAAATCAGCCATCTCAAGTTTTTTGTGCAGTGTGTAATGATCCAGGGGGACGGGACGAAAACCAGATTTGGGGAGAGCTCTTCAGGTGCATTCGTTAGTGACCGGCCACACAGTGGTCAGCTGGATCTAGGTGACGATTCATCACTGAAGCTGGATCAGAAGTTATGATCTGAACTTGTGTGTGTGTGTGTGTGTTTATACACAGATACTGGACAATGCTTCGAACACAACCACACAAACTTTGTCATCAATGGGACAGCAGATATGAGACATCAGGTCTTTGGTGATTCATACAACTTTCAAAGACTTGGGCCACCAGCAATGACAGGCAAACAGCAGCACGTTCCATTTGCTCAGGAAGTATCACCTCCCCCTCAAAGGATGTTGTGTTTCCGACTCAAAATCTCTCGCGGGAAGCTGTAACACTTTGTGTCAAAGAAAAAAAACTAAAAAAAAAAAAAACTGTGGAAGCCCTCGTCAGTCGGTGTAGGTCTCAGGGTTTAACTGAGCATGTGAGATTAAAATAAAAAAAAACGCTGCATCCTATTTAACACATTCAAACAAACAGATTTACTTGAATACATTTTTATAAAATTAAGTTCTGTTTAAAAAAAATTAAAAGAAAAAGAAAAAAACACATTGAGTAGATATATCATGTGACTCGACTACACTGGAGTGCAAAATGGCGGTGGCACTGGAATACTGCTGTTCAGCTATTCCAGGACGTGCGGCGGTTCTGAGCTCCTTCTCGAAACCCCCGCCGACCCCCTGTCCTTTCCTCTGCCCGCCGGCTGGGGAGGGTGGCACTGCGGTGCTTTTCGCGGGGCCTGGACGAGCGGGACGCCGCGCCGATGTCCCCGTCACACATGGGGGGGGAATCCCGGGACAGCCGGGAGGGCTTGACGAAGACGCCGCGGCCAGCCGGGCAGCGGAAGTACACCCGGCCCTGCACTGTGCCGTTGTGCTTGCCTGGGGACAGGGAGAGGGGACACGAGCTCAGTTTACCATTTAGCAGTGGGGTGTGGAATAAAGCTTATTTTCAAACTTTAATCTATTAGATGTGGATGTGTCTTCCATTCTATATATACTTAAAAAAGACAGAGACCTATCAGATGTATTTATCAAGATCCTGAGTGGTGGGCTGCATAGTTTTTCCTCAGAGGGACTCGGATCACATGATAACGATCACATGACCACTCACCAGCAGGGAGGTCCAGCTCCACGCCCACCCAGATGCCCGGGGCAAACTCCACCCCGCCCACATAGTGCACGATGCCGCTCTTTTTGCCCACCCACACTGGCTCCCCGGGGGCCATCCAGTCTGGGAGCTGGGCAGCCGGCAAGCCTTCGTCCCCGCTGGACCACCCTGCCGCCCGGCCAGGCTCGTCCGCAAACGGGTCGGGCCCGACGTGGCACGTGGGAGAGACTGGGCGCACGCGAGTCTCCTTGCCGTTGTGCAGCTGCCGCTGCACCGTGGTCCCGGCTGTGGGCTGCCAGCTGTCCGTGGCCGCACCCTCTTCGGCACCCTGGAAGTCCGTGAACTCCTGGCTGATGCTGAGACTGCACTCCCCGGGAACGTCTGGGGGGCCACCCGTGCTGGTGGGGGACGGGGAAGGCTGGGCGGCTGAGGGGCGCTGGCTGTGGGGTGGGGGCGTGTGGCCAGTGCTCAGCCAGTCTCCCCCCGAGGCACTTTTGGTGTGGAGCGAGGCGCGCTCGTCCTGCAGGTCACGCCCAGGTCCACTCAGCTGGTCCAGGCTGTCACTGGCGGTGAAGGCGGCGTCGGACAGCGTCACATTGGAGCCGCTGTGGGAGAAGTAGCCGCTGGTGCAGCTGCTGACCGTGGGACTGCGCGACACCGCTTTCTCACAGCCTGCCACCCCGGCCCCGCCACCAGGGGGCGCTGCCACAGACGGGCACTCCAGGCTGGCGTTGTACACATCGAAGTCTGCAAAGCTCTCCGGCACGTAGGGCTGGAACTGCTGGAACCCGGGGAAGCAGAAATCCATTCCCAGGCGGGCCGGCTGACCAGAGGGCGTGTCCCCGTCAGTCTCCTCCTCGGAATCCTGGCTCACGTAGTGGCGAGGGGGCACGAGACAACATAAAGCAGGGGGCACATTAGCGAACAGGGACGCCATGTTGTCACACAATGGCGCAAGATCAGCTCATACCGTCACAGCCTAGGGAGGCAGGGTCACATTTATGTGCTGGATTTGTGTCCCTGGCATGCTGACTCTGTCCTCTAAGGAAAACTGACCTTTCGTTTAACGTGAATTATTCTTGAAGTTGGAAGGAAATTATTCACTTTTATGTGTGATAATTACATGCCATTGCACCTACATTCTCAGGTCTTGCCAGCATATTTGCAGGGTTTCACATTCATAGCATAAATGGCCTATGAACTGATGGCAAAATGCAGAATAATTTGTTTGACAGACACCGGCGGGGTTTTTAAACACTCAGGAAGTGACCTGGCTGGTCAACCGTCTCGAGGACAAACTGCAAGATACACATCAGCGCCCCCAGCGGGTGGAGCGAGGTAGAGACACGGTGTCAACAGTAAGAGGTGGCGAATGAGTGTGGACAGGACTGACACTGGCGTGGGGTGTGTGAAATCAGGCAGGGGGGTGGGGGGCAGGGCGGGGGAGGCAGCTCAGGCAGATCCAATTTAAATTAATTCTCTAAATAACCCACAGGTTTAACTGTGCTGGGAAGTACCTTTTCTCATTATGCAAAAATATCTTACAGCCAGTCCCCAGGCTAAGAACATCTGATATAAATACAATGATTCGTAATAATGAACTCACACACTACTTTGTGACGCATGTGAAAACAGCGGTATAATTATTATTATGTACTGTATTATTTTTCTGACTTATCCACAAATTTGACAAAGACTTGCAACGAATCTTGATCGTAACCTGGGACTGCCTGCAATCCATTCAAGCCACCTTAAATGTTTATTTTATAACACCCATTTTAAATATTTGCTACCATGCAAGAGGTCCGGGGAGGAATGGCTGTGTTGTAATTACAGAGCCCCAGCAGTAGGGGGCAGTGTAAATCAGTTGGAACTTACAGTGATGTGTTGGTGTGTGTTACTGAGACTGAGCTGCCTGCTGCTGCGGCCCTCACTCTCCGCCCTGGGCCGGCGCCGGGGGCAGTGAGGGACCGGCGCAGCGCTTTCCACCAGAAGGCGCATGCTCTGCAACGGGGTCAAGACAACAACAAGAACAGCAGATGTGACACGGATGGGCGACGGCAGGAGAGGTTAACAGGATTAAAATAAACGACACATACATGGTGTGGAGTTCATGCGGTCAATGGCGCGTGAGGCATGCACACAGTCACATCCTTAACGGAGAGTAAATAGGTACAAACAGTGTCCAGTTAAACACGGCAATAGGGCACAGGTGCTCTTATCACTGTATTTAACAGGCTCGCCCTGCTTGTTCCTTGACATCCATTTAAAATTGTAGTTTGTACGTTTCTGGTTAATATTTTCATGCCAGTGCAGCGCCAATCATGCCAGCCAGGCACAGCTCAGAGGCATGGCATCCAGCAATGGGTGTGTCTCCAAACCTCATCACGACATCATCTACAAAGCCTAGTCAGTCTACGCGCGCGTTTAGCGTAGCCAGGAGGGTTAGGGTTAAGGGGCTGGCGGTGCCCTGCTAGAGAACCGTCACTGGGCAGCGAGGGGACATCGGAGCCTGTTAAAACCTGGGCAAATACGTATGTATGTGTGCTGGAGGGACAGAGGGTGGGGGGGTGGATAAACCGGGGGACGGGGGTGCGTTTGGTACCTCCTGGCCTAACAGTGGCCGGGCCTCCAGTGACTTCTTGGCCTTATTCTCTTCCTTCAGAGGCATCAAGGCCTTGAGGAATTTCGGCGGCTGGGAGGAGAGGGCCTTGAAGGGGCTGGAGTGAAGTGTGGGGGTCTCCGGGACTGAGCCTGCGGGCGCAGCGATACCAGCATCACACCACAAACAAGCCTCTCGCGGGAGCACAGACTGCCGTAAACCACACGGCCATAAAAGCATCTCAGCACCGTGAACCACGTCACGTACCATCATGGAGGTCCCGGACATACTTTTCCGCACACACAATCCGCACACGGAGCTGCTCATGCTTTTGCAGCCACGCCCGCACAATTCGCACATGTGCAGAAGGCGCGGGAGAACGAAAGGACAACATTGTTGAGGAATTGGAAAGGCCGGCTCTCACTTTATGCTAATTAACATCAGCCACTTCACAACAGGCAAATTCACCGCAGGCAGCATTCAATTAGAGACAAACGTGCTGCACTGAACTCAACTGGACACAATTTCATTTTTAAGTTAAGGTAAAGCGCCATGGTAAAAGATGGCAACACAAAGACAACTTCCGAGCGATTACATTTTAAAGTAAAACAGCATTAGAATTAGTTTGAGACCGTTATACAATGTGTTAATATTCTTGGGTTTGAAATAAACCGAAATGTACCATCTATTTAAACAGCCGGTAAACAGATATCAGAATTATAAAAATATAAATGTCAAAAAATATATATACTAAACAATTCTCAACTGTAAAGGTATCTGGAACAGTTATACAGATTGAATCATCTATTACAAAAGAACAAATACCATAACTACAACAGTCTGGCTCAGGTACATTTCCTTCTGCACTTTATGATTTGCTTGGTGGATTTCAGATTTTACGCTGGATTTCAACTTTTGAGTCTTTATAACTCAAACATGCCGACTGTAACAGTGAGCTTCTTCACATATTGTAGATGTTCTTCACATGGATCCATGTTGGTTGTGGCACTGTGACTGTATCTAACACATCCCGTGGCTGAGGACCAGCGGGACACGAAACCGGCTGCGCAGACAAAGTGTGAGATGCTGTGTCGTTCCCCAGCAGTCATTACGTCATTCGCATCATGTTTGCCGACACAGAGTGTATGGACAGGCCTTAAGACCACCATAAACTATGACTGTAAGACCACTGCTAATCAAATGCCTACAGCTGACCGGAGAGCGAAATGGGACTGAATCCTATGCTGCTGGGACAGAGCTGGGGTCACACAGCCGTGGAGAACATTCTGCCAGGAGGCTGGGACCTACCTGTGTTGTCCTTGCTCTTCAGGGGTGATTCCTTGGTACCAGTCCCGCAGAGTGCCCCTTCCTGCAGACATGGGTCTGGAAAGTCCAGCTGGCTCTCGCAGCGTCCCTGTGGGCCGGCGGCAGACGCAGCCGCTGTGAACTTTAGCCGTACCGCGCAGCGCGCCTGAATGAGATGGGTTCACTCACCAAGGAGGCAATACCTTGAAATCCTCATCGTCGCAGGCGGTCAGGTCGATCCTGCTGGACGAGGCCTGAAAGGTCGGCATGTGCAGTCAGTAAACAGTTCCTGACCTATGCCAACTACAAACACAACGGCCTTGGCGCAGGCCTGCTCAGTCAGGACCCCCGTTTTGTGAATGTAGGCCTGGGCAGCAGGCGCTGGGGCCTCTTACGTGCTGGACGTTGGGAGTGCTGAGGCTGCGCCGCATGTGTCTGCCTTTGGCTGCAAGGGCCTCCTTCACGGTGACGGCCTGCGGACAGATGCAGCGAGGGCTCAGTGCCCACGGGAGAGGGTCTGACAGGCTGGGTGCTACGTTACTGAAACTCACTGGGGGAGAATAAAGCCCTAAACAGTCACCCCCCCCTCCCCAGGGGACACAACCTATACAGCCTGCACATCTCTTTGGGGACAAACTTGACATAAATCTCTGTATGTGTCGACTTACCAACACTGCATATACTTATTTTATTCTGATGCTTTTATCTAAACGGTGTGCATTATTATTATTATTATTTTGAGAAAGCAGAGTCAGTCAGTCCCTTGGGTATTTGGTGTTTAAGGGTCTTCTTCAGGGGCCTAACCGATGACATCAATTTCGGGACCCTGGGATTTGAACCAGCAACCTTCTGATCAGAGACATTGTGTAGACACCTCCTGAGACACAGACCGCCACTAACAGGATAATGAAGTATATAGTGCTTATTAAGATACACTGAAGCCCCTAAATAAGTCTTCAGAGGTACTGTCCATTAAGGATGTAGTCTGTGTGGAGCTGTGTGTGTGTGTGTGTGTGTGCGTGTGTGCGTGTGTGTGTGTGTGTGTGTGTGTGTGCGCCCACCTGCCGCAGCCTCTCCAGACTCAGGATGTTCTCCACCTCCAGGACCCCTCGTGTATACTTCTCGATGTACGTCTCCCCGTCCTGCGCTCCTTCCGCCTCGCCTCGCGCCGCCATCAAGGCCAGCGTTTCCCTCTCCTCCGGCTCCTCTGATGCCTGGCCGAGAGCAGGGAGTTAGAGGAGGTGAGGGGGGGGGGTACAGATGGGGAGATAGAAGCAGGAGCATAAAACGACAGGGGGCGCTGCTGCGCAGATGGTACCTTTGGTATGTTGGAGACGATCTCGTAGGTCACGCCGCAGGAATACAGCACGTTCTTCAGCGACATGCGCCTCTTCAGGCTCTGGGTGAAGCTCTGCTTGTTGTAGATGTTGACCGCGATTCTCTTACGCAGCACCAGCTCCATGGAGGCCGGGTGGCTGAGCTGCACCGTCGCCTTGACGATCAGGTAGATGCGCTCGTTGGGCGACGTGACGCGGTTCAGGTGGACAGAGTCATGGATGGACGAGTCCCAGGAGCAGACAGCAGATACCTGGGGGAGGCCCCACACAACAGTGATGTCACTGCCCGGTTCAACCAATAGGAACCAATGACATCACCAATGACAAAGCAACCAACAGCAGCACAGTTACAAGACACTGGCTAGGGTTTCAAAGCTTCCTTTATTACTCGTTGATAAATTTATGCTGTATGTCTGTCATTCTGTTAAATGTATATATGTAAATTTACTAAATTTGTAATAAAAAATGCAGAGCTGCCGTGTCACATTTCTGCCTGGAGGTGGCAGCACAGAGTGACGGCGCCCTACCTCGTCGTCGCTGTGCCGGATAACTGGGAGGTAGAAGAAAGGGCTGCCATGCTCTTTGGGCAGGATGGAGTTCACCCCAGCAGTGGGGGGGCCACTCAGCTGACCATTCACCGTCAGATCGCCTGCTGGGGGGGGGGGGGTGGGTCCGGGGCAGAGAGAAAGAGACAGGCATGCTGGAACAGAGTGGGGTGTTGCAGGAAGCGTGACTCACCAACAGGAATGGAGACGGATCTCGTCACCAAGGTAACCAGGCATCTTACCGTTGAGGTCCAGGAAGAGTACAGGAATGTGTGCCTCCATACCGGCACTGGGCGCCCTGTGTCGGAAACAAACCGTCATCACAGAACAACAAATGACTGCGAGGGGCGAACTGAACCGGCCTTCTACTGAAAGGTGTATCTCAAACATATAATAAACACCAAGCACGTGGAGTTCACCATTCTGCCAGTAGAGGGCACCGCAAGATGAAACAGCAGGGACACTGGTCTTTAAAGTCTCAAAAGAGTGACTGTGGGGGTATTAAATGGTATCACACTTAGTATGTTCACATGCACACTAAGAAAATTGAATTATTGTGTTAGTCTGACTAAAACCGCACTTGTAAAGTACATGTAAATATATTAGTTTGACTGAAATCGTACAAAATTGAATTTCTCGAAATCAGACTAAAACACCTGGATAATGGGATTGGGAGTCGATTAACTCCTGCATGTAGACGTTCAATCGGACTCAAACTGGCCTTGGCGCTCTGCGCATGCTTCACAGTCCCCAGTTTTGCAATTTTTATGATTATTCCTTTTCAAGATTATCTAGTACATGTTTAAGAATCAGTTTAAAGTTCACCTCCGCTGCTTCTGCATGAGCGCTGCATGCGTTCTCAGAGACAATCATAATGATTTTCATCCTTGTAGTTTAAATCACTCTTAGACGGATTTGTGAGAAATTTATGTTGAACTCCTCTTTTGATTTCATAAATACTCCAATATTTATTACAACAAAATCATATTATAATATTTGAAAAATTTCCAATACCGTGCTGCCATAGTATATTACACAAAATACTTTAATTCTTGTCATGCCACCCAGATCTTGTTGCATGTGTGCTTCCAACCAGATAGCAATTAAAGCTTATGTCACTTAATTTGTCCACGCACTCATTATTATTAATTATATTATATTTATGTCCGTGATGTAATCGGTCAAACGGAAAAAGCCCAATACAATGGTACCTCGGTTCTCGAACTCACTAGAACTCGAATTTCTTGAAAGTCAAACTAGTTTGACCTAGAACTCGATCTGAATATCATAAGTCGAACCGTGAACGTTGACCAAATATAAATTGTACGCGCCAGGAAATGAGTCATACTACAATGCAATTCTTACTTGAATGCCTTCTTCACAGACTGGA